>CAJFCP010000116.1:2796948-2959140 GCA_904066005.1 Synergus itoensis | reverse complement strand
TTATTCCGACTGCACAAGTAAAACAATATTTTACTCATCAAGTCGATGTTTATTCCGACTGCACAAGTAAAACAATATTTTACTCATCAAGTCGATGTTTATTCCGACTGCACAAGTAAAACAATATTTTACTTATTAAGTCGATGTTTATTCCGACTACACAAGCAAAACAATTTTTTGCTTATAAAAATTAAGTCGAAGACTATTCCCGACTTTATTCATGAAAATATACATATCTTCGATTGTGTGTCTCATTAAAAAGTCTTACTGGTTAAAGCACTAACAATCTCTAACTATATTCTTTACAGATCAAAGTAGCGGAAAGCTGAGTCAAGAAATTCTCGACATTTTCGGGAAAGACCCATCAACGATATCAGCAAAAGAATTAAAGATGCATCCAGAGATTGAACGCCGCTTAAAAGTCTGGTTGACCACAGGTCTCAAAACTGAAGAAAAAGACAAACTGTTCGAAAAATATGCACTGAAAGGTGAAATTGACCTCGTAGCTCCAGAACTCAACGCAGAAGTAGAAATCTTCCTAGAAGAAAACGCAAGAAAACGCGATAAAGGTTTCGTCGAGTCACAGAACAAAACCGGCTTAGCACTGTCAATCATGACACAAACATTAACACCGTTACTAGATGAATCAAATCAGATAAATAAACTCGATTTGATCCAAAGCTTGTGGGATGCTACATTAATATTAGCAGACCTACATCAAAAAAGTTCTTTTGTTCGCAGAGCCTTTATAACACCACTTGCGAACTCAGTGGTAAAGCCCTTCCTAGACAAAACGAAACCGGAAAAATATTTATACGGCGAAAAGCTATCAGAAAAACTGACCGAGGTGCAAACTATTCAGAAAGCGGGCAATCAAATAAAATTTCAACAGCCCCACAAACAACGCAACAACAACTATAATTTAAACTCGAAAACGCTCTCCAAACGCCGTGCCCCGAATCAGAGAGCGTATTACAACAAAAAGGGGCAGAAGAAGCAGCATCAACCTTCACGAAGTCATGCCAACTCGAAACACAGCAAGACCAGAGCGAACAGCTATCCGGAACGGGAGAAAGAACACCGGAGCAGGAAGTAGAGGTAAACAAAATAGCAGGAAGACTTAGATTCTTCGAAAACCAGTGGAAACAAATCACAGACAATAGCTTCGTTCTGAACGCTATAAGAGGTTACAAAATTGTACCTTACAAAAAAGTTAGACAACGCAAAATTCCTAAAGTACAAAATTTTAAAAATGCTAGTTTTGAAAATTACAAAACAGCAATTGATAGCCTCATTAAAAAAGGCGCTGTACAAAAATGTAAAAATAGGAACGATCAGTTCATTTCACCTTATTTTTTACGACTCAAAAAAGATGGCCCATACAGATTCATATTAAACTTAAAGTCTTTTAATAAATTCATCAAAGCACCTCATTTTAAAATGGAGGACATTAAAACCGCTAGCACACTGCTAGTAGAAAACATGTTCATGGCCACTCTGGATCTGCAAGATGCGTATTTACTTGTTCCAGTAGACAAAGAATGCAGAAAATACTTAAGATTTATTTTTAATAATAAAACTTATGAATTCACCTGCTTACCTTTTGGCCTAAGCGTAAGCCCATATATTTTCACAAAAATCATGAAGCCGGTGGTACATCTATTGAGAAAAAATGGCAATTTATCGTGCATTTATCTTGATGATCTTCTATCACTTGGCAAAAACTACCAGAGCTGTTTAAAAAACATCAATGACTCAATAAAACTACTTACTTCCTTAGGTTTCATCATAAACTTTCCTAAAAAGCAACCTAGTA
This sequence comes from Synergus itoensis, assembly GCA_904066005.1. NCBI lineage: Eukaryota > Metazoa > Arthropoda > Insecta > Hymenoptera > Cynipidae > Synergus > Synergus itoensis. Next base: position 2,957,324 of record CAJFCP010000116.1, on the reverse strand, counting down.
CCAAGTATGCGTTGCCAATACCTAGGTCTTGTCTTAGACTCAACAAAGCTAACTATCGAACCTACCGATCAAAAAAGAACAAACCTAATTAAAATGACAAAGAGCTTCAAAGAAAAATCACAATGCAAAATCAGAGATTTTGCTAAACTTATAGGTTCATTAGTTGCTGTCACCCCGGGAATCGAATATGGTCCGGTACACCTAAAATGCTTTGAAGTTGCGAAAAACTCAGCCTTAGCGAATAAAAAAGAAAAACATTATCACATAAATCAACTAGAATTAATAGCCGCTTTCTTTGCAATTAAATGTTTTACTCCTGAACTATCCAATTGCGAAGTTTTTGCTAAGATTAGACAATACAACCGCTCTCGCCTACATAAAAAACATGGGTGGCACTCGTGTTTCATTTCTTAACGACATAGCTAGAAAAATATGGGCATGGTGCGAAAAACGCAAAATATTCTCACACGTGTCCTATATCCCATCGGAAGAAAATATTGACGCAGACGCGAGTTCAAGAGTAAAAAACATCGATACAGAATGGGAAATAAATCAAGCAGTTTTTTGAAAACATTACAAACCGATTTGGTTCTCCGGAAATAGACTTGTTCGCTTCGCGAATCAATAAAAAGTGCGAAATATACTGCTCATGGTTTAGAGACCCTAATTCAAAATACTTTGACGCCTTTGTTCAAGATTGGTCAGAATGGTTCTTTTATGCTTTTCCTCCCTTTGCACTTATTTCTAAAGTTCTTAGAAAGATTATCTATGATAAGGCCCGAGGCATTGCAGTTGTACCACAATGGCCTTCTCAACCGTGGTACCCACTATTCGTATCCATGCTAGAAGAAAAACCACTTGTTATAAAACCATCGCCTACATTATTAACCTTCGATTTCAGATCACACCCACTGGCGAAGAAACTTTCATTAATGGCAGGGATTGTATCATTCGATCGTACAAGAGAAAAAACTTACCTTTAGACTCCATAGAAATACTGCTCAAATCCTTGTCACCAAATACCATCAAACAATATGGATCAGCGCTGAAACAATGGTGGTCATTCTGCAATACAACAGGTACAAACCCTTTCGATACATCTGTCAACACTTTCTTGGAATTTTTAACCGAAAAACACAGAAACAATGCATCATATGGAACCCTTAACTCCATGAGAGCAGCGGTCTGTCTTATTCAAGATAACAAACATGTTCTTGAACAAAGCGAAGCTATATCCAGATTCTACAGAGGTCTTTACAGAAATAATCCACCAAAACCTAGGTACGAAAAAATATGGAATACTGATACTGTATTAGAAGAGATGGCACGACTTTTCCCACTTGAAAACATTAGCCTCAAGCAAACTACAGAAAAACTTGCCATGTTAATGGCATTAGCAACGGCTCAAAGGGTCCAGACACTTTCTTTAATAAAGTTAACAAATATTGAAAAAACTACTAGTGGATATGAAATCAAAATACCAGACATAATTAAAACATCAAAACCTGGCAAACCTCAACCATTTCTCATTCTACCGTACTTCAAAGAATCACCAGAGTGGTGTGTTGCATACACTTTAGACTACTATCTACAACTTACAGAAAAATTAAGAGATGAGAATACTGACAACCTATTTATCACAACAGTGAAACCTCATAAAGCGGCCTCAAAAGACACTGTAAGCAGATGGTTGAAATCAACATTAGAAAAATGTGGTCTAGAAGGTTTCACGGGCCACAGCACACGGCATGCAGCATCCTCAACCGCCTTCAAACAAGGCCTTAGCATAGATGTGTTAAAAAGTGCCGCAGGATGGTCCAAAAAGTCCAAAACTTTTGACAATTTCTACAACAGGGAAATACTGTCTACAGAGGAAACAGTAGCCTCAAAAGTATTTGGAAGGAAAAAGAAAACTTGAAGCTTCTTTTTCTTCTTTTCGCACCTACTCACCATTCCATTAAAAATGTCTTTACTTCTTCATATAAGAATACTTATAATCATTTCCATATTTAAACTATTTTCTTTGCAACTTACTTATCATATGTACAGTCGTAAGACCTACACATTTATAACTATTACTCTCTATATCTTATTCCTTTTATTTGTCATAATACATTTCTATATCAACACATTCACTGTTACAATATACTTCTAGGGAAAAAATTGATCTCTAAAGATCTACATATAATATCATCTCGAACGAGGCTCAAGTATAATTAAACGATCAAACGAACTTACCTGTAAGTGAAGTTCGATCGTAATTATACGAATGCCTCGTTCGAGATGATAGCACCCACCCTCGTGTGGACTTAACGTCTTTTCTCGTAAGTAAAGTACCCATCCCATTGCAATTTTTTCCTACCGAAATCTCTAAAATATGAAGACTATAGAGTGTACAGAGGCCGGACGAGGCCTAGTGACACCTAGTGAGTATATTAAAAAAAAAAAAAAAAAAAAAAAAAAATATACTCTGAATTGTGGCTCCATCGCGCAAATGCGGCGATACTACATATAATATCATCTCGAACGAGGCATTCGTATAATTACGATCGAACTTCACTTACAGGTAAGTTCGTTTGATCGTTTAATTATTCGATACCACTAAAGGTGGTTAAACTGGTAATTGCCTTCACACTTAACAGAGCTCGACCGCGAATAATGATTCGACAGGCGCCGCCAAAGTCAGAGAATCAGATTTCATTGTGCACTTATCCTGCAAAAAGATGCACTAATAAAATAAAGCAGGCGAGAAATCTACTATACATTTTATGCTAAAAGCTCGTTCCTAATTTGGAGAATCATTTGCCTAGAATCTTGCAATTCAGTTGGAAACGGCCTTTAATTCCATCTTCAATTCCCGCGAGATCTAAAATTCAGCGTAGAATTTTAAACGACGAAAGTGAATCCCCCTTTCATTTCTGATCTCATTCTCGGAATGGGTGGGCCTCCATATTTAAAAACCGCTGGAAACTCCGCGAGCCAGGGAAATCACAGTTGGAAGAATGAGAATGCAAAATGAAGATGCAAAGGGCTTCTGGAAGAGGGGGGAAAAAGAATTCTCGAGTTACAAACTTTCATTGTGGAGTTGGTCGACGAGCTCGAATTACAGCACAGAACAGAATTCGTATCGTTGGATGTGATATCCTGGCTTGAAAATCGCGAGATTTCCCCGGGCATCTGCGTAATTTGAAATACTTGAGGTTCCCCTCTTTACTCCGGAGTACGGCCCACCCGGTTAATTAATCCTTTAATCATAAAACTTTGGCGACGGTCTATATTTAAATTTCAACGACGGCTGCGGCCTTCTCGGCCGCGTGCTTCCACGCCTTTTGAATGTCGCATCGCGTTCAGGAGACGCCCGAACGTCGCGCGACAAAGGTTTGAACCTTTTTGTCGGGCTTTCGTTTGAAGCTCTATCTTCATAATTTGTTACTGAAAAAAATACCACGTTTTCCTTGGAGTAGTGTACATTCTCAAGAGTTTCGTTAAAGGACTTTTGATTCCATTTTTATTTAAGATCGAAATTGACTCATTAATAAATGCCTCGAGCATTTATTATTACTATTAATTTAGCCATTGCATATGGTATTACAAAATGAAGATTGTTTAGTCTTCAAATCTCTATTTTGAGGGTGAATTGTGGTTCTGTCCTGCGACAGTTGTGCATAATAATTTCGCAGCACGTGTTGAGTGATCCCTTAATTCTTTGACGAATAGCATGTTCAGCAGCTTCTGTTTATTGCGTTAGTTTAGCCCACTTACTAGACGGATGGATGGCCTAGCATTATATTATGCACGAAAGCAGCGCGTTTGCGTTTACACGCTTCGCTGGTCCACAGGAGTTAGTAAAGCCAGTTGTTGAACTTCTCTTGCTGCCTTTATGCTCGTGTTGCCTCCTTTATCCCTCTTACATGCTTGTCCTTTCTTGCCTTTCCTTTTTCAACACATCAAGAATCTAGATTTTAGACTCTAGATTTCAGAGGCTAGATTCTATATTTAAGATTAGAAAAGTCACATGTCGGATTAGTGACGTTCGGTGTCACGCAGTTAGATCTTGTCTGAAATCGGTTTACAATCAGTTTATCAGGAGCCGATCATAGATCCAGAGGCGAAAAGAATTTATGCTTACGATCTTAATTTATCTCTGTACGTCATTTTTTAAAAATTCAAAACACCATACAAGGAATCCGTAGCACTCTCAGTTCCGTTCACTTTTGTGCAACGTTTTTAAAGTCCCATCAGACATTGAACCTCTGAAAAGTGCATTTTATTCATGAGCTGTGCTTCCACTTGAAGTTTAAGTGGACTTAGGAGCTATTCAAACAATCAGATTATTTCTTTAAGAACCTCTCGTCTCATCTGTGCTTACGGTTTAACTGAAAGCATTGCCATGGACACACAAGCGAGAAATCTTATCCCAGATCAAATTTTTCTTTAAAACAAACATTAGCAACAGATCAGGCAGTTTATACTTTACTTGGGAAATAAAAGCATTTCCATTTCAGAGCATGATGATTTAAGGATTTCGTATTTAATAATGTCAAATTAGATTTACTGCAACGGTGAATCTTTCAAGTTGATAACCTTGTTGCACGAGTTGTCTACGTTACATTCCTATTTTCCAAGCCACTTCTGCAGTGGATTTACCTTTAAAGTTACCTCTCTCCAAGGGAAAATAAACGACCACGAAATTTACGATACTGTAAATTTATGCAAAACTAATTAAGCTAGAGGACTCGTAAAGAACTTGTTTCCACATAACGACTAAATCTTCGGAACGAGAAAGGCGAAAGAATCACCTGTCGACACTAAAGCTAGCCAACTTCCAGTTTTCTTTGAATCTTTGTGCTGCGCGGAGCCCTGTTTTCATCGAATCTTGCGATGCGTGAAGGACGCGTGGTTTTTTTTTGAATTTGCATTACCTACTCCCGCTCGGCACGCTTAACTTCTTTTTTCGCGCGTTTTCACCTTAAGTCCACCGGATTCGCAAGAACTAAGATATTGGAGGGGAGAATTACTTTTACCACCCCCTCCAGTTGGTACAAGTCACGCGCCTCCGTAAAGAGGCGAAGCAGAGCGAATTACACGCACGGTGCTCGTGGAATGATGGGTGTGAGCGGTGTGAGGAGCAAGCTTGTTTCAACGAAAGAGGTGGCAAAAGAGGTGGAGCAGCAGAGTAAAAAAAAGTTTATGCTGAAACAGAGGGAGGGACGGATAACGCCGAGAGAGTGAGAGAGATTGTGACGAAATAAGAGAAGGAATCGGCTTTCTGCATGTCTGAATTCTTCAAGGGGATTCCCCGTGCTCATTGTCAGTTTGAATTATTTTAAAAATAACTTGAAATCTCCTGAAATTAAACAAAAATTAAAATCCTATCATCTTTTCATAAAAAAGAGATTGTAATTATATCGAAAGTAGATTCGAGTAATCTCGAAATCTGAAGCCACATTCACTTTTCACCTATTGGTTGGATTTGTATTCGCCGCCTGTACTTTAGAATCGAGATCAGAGCTGCCAACTGCTTGACTGCGTGATTCGTTTTAAGTGCCCGCTGCATAAAATTTTAAAGATATTAAAACATCTTAAATTATTTCAAGAGATTTTAAGGAAAGTCAAATTTAGTTTCGCCAACTATCTTTTTAATAACCAGGATAAATGTATTTTTTAACCAGGAAAGGACCGAAAACTTTATTCTCCGATTAAAATGGCCACCCTGAGGAGGGTTTGAGAAGTTTTAAATTAATCGGAGGTATGCGCTTTTCGGAACTTTAGCCGGAATTTCAATTAGTTACAGAAGGTTCACATTATCATTTTAATCATTTCTATATGATCCTAATCTAATTCTTCGTCAAAGAAACTTTAAAAACGTTTTAACCCTTTTTTCTGAAAGGTTAAGTGAACTTTCGCCTTAAGTGAAAATTACTGACGATCAGACGCGAAAGGAAGAACCGCAGGAGGCAGAGTATCGCGATGGGTAGATCACCGGGGGCAAGTGCCAAGCTGATCGCGCGACTTAATCTCGCCCCGAAGGAATCCTAGAGCTTCCTCGACCCCGTTCTCGCTTCCGTAATGCGTTTCCTCCAGCACCGGGAAAGTCGAGAAGCAACGAAAGGATCGGATTATCCCCTGGTGCATGGAGAGGGGAAAATAACGAAGGACTCGTCTTAAGCCTTCAGGGTTGAAACCCGTTTCTTGGCGAGAGATGGCGTTGCGACGTATGAAAGATGCCCCAATGTCTCATACCTCTTTCCATCCAAACTCGACTCTTTTTCCCTTTTTCTTTGACTGACTCTTTCTTTCAAGTCCTTACATATATTCAGTATATTCTTATTCAGCATCCACTACCATTCCACAAACGTTTGATCTCAACATTTTTATTGGAATCCAAGGACTTACCCAAGATTGAATCCAACCATGAAGGCAATGAACTTATCATCATTAGGGTTATATCTTTCCATTGTGCTTTCAGATCGACACCTTCAGTCTGCTTTTCTAGTAACTCGAGACTGCATTATTTTACCCTCCATGTCAAATCTCACGTTGCAATTTGAGAAAACACGAAACCCTCCTCTCTAGTCACAGCTTCCATTTTCTCCAAATAAAAGTTGTTTGTTTAACGGAATATGCCTCATTTCATAAGAAAATCGGAAATATTGTTGGAGGGTAATTTTAAAGGAGAGTTATTTGCCAGGAGGGGAATTATTTTGGATGTAATTACACACGAGTAAAGGGACAATTGTCTGGGCTGTATTTCACGCCTTCTTCCACCGAAATTAACGACCTTCGGGGTAAAATTTTGGAGAAATTCATAAGGCTACTAGAATTTCAATATTTCCTATTACTTGCCCTTAGCTCGGACGGTCCACTCGCAAACAGTGAAATTCTTGGACAGAAATTTCGGCCGGATAATTGTCAAAGGAGCCACCACCATGTTTTCACTATTTATACTACATAGCTGGCTGAAAATGCAATCGTTCTGGCGCGGCGCCACGCGATGCAATTACGCGAGGAATTCTAGGCACGCGGGGGTTGATACCACCCCATCACCACGGATCCGTAGCTTTTACGCGAAACGATCCTTCTGCTCCATCCAGGCCTCTCTCTCTCTCTCCCCCCCTCTTTTACCCTTTCTATTCCTCTCTCGAGTGAGTGCGTTCGAATTCCGCTGTGATACAATCCAAAAACCTTCCTCTTGATACGAGAACCCCTCGTTATTATTAGCCGCTCGCAATCAGTCAGGTAACTCGATTACAACTGTGTTAGCCAATCAGAGTGCGGCTCCAGTTATGGAGTTTCGAAAGTCTGCACGAAGCCAAAGAGTTGGAACTTAGAAGAGTTAATTCAATTCCATACGAGCTCTATCCAACAACAATTCCAAGAAAAATGGGGAGGAACTTGATCAATAAAGCTACTCGACTTTTTTGTTTGGAAATTCGTTCATTGTCCTCCTCTGCTTAACTCTGGCTTACAATTTTTGTACTACACTAAAGTACCAAAAACTTGAATTATTTTATTATTATTGTAGATCTTGCATTCTTCTTTTGAAGATTGTTATCACCTTATAAAAATAAAATGACACGCATGCCCACTTCCAGTTTTCCAGCTATCCAAATCGATATCACTAAACCAGTTCAGTTCAGTGAAGTGGCAAACACGAGAGGATCACTCTTTCTCTCTCACTCTCGATCCAGTTACTCGAAAATCGCGTTAGATACTTTTTTTCTGCCGTCGAAGCTGGATCCCTGCACGTATATAAGCGAAATCATCGTAATCTTAATGGGAGGAGTATGAGGTGGAAGTAGAATTGGCGTTATATTCTGGGCGAGGATACTTTTCATAAATCCTTGTGAGAAAAGAAAGACTAGAAGCACGAAAAGGTGGAAGCAGGCGCCTAATAAGAATACCAATTGCAATAAACTAGGATTTGCATGTGATAAGTGACGTAAAAAAGCGCAGCGTAAGGTCATTATGTCTATAAGACTTCAACCTACGCGATTGTCGCTCAACGGAAATATCCAGTTTGTTGCAGACGCGACTCGAATGTGACCAGTACCGTGTCCGGAACTTGTATTCCTGCACCTACGATCGAATTAAACACGCTCTTTGCCCCTGAGTCGGCATCAGGGCAACTTTTGTTGTCTCGAATTGCAGAATTCGCTTTCGCAAGCGCGATGAAAGCTGCTGGCAGAATATAGGGAAAAGCTTAAGCCAGCATATCACTCGAGGATAATAAGAGCTCGGCGACCCGAAATGCGGTAACCTAGTGACTTTAGCGAAGTTCTTGAAAATGTCGGCGCCAGCTAACTCTGCAATGAATATACATCATGCAGTTGAGCATGTCATAAACATTTAACAGAGAAACTTTCCGATGTCTCTTGAAATATATTCATATACACATCACATTAGCAAAAGGATCCATTCAAAAGATTTTAAGAGATTTAACAAAAGTTTTTGGTTTTTTGTTTCAATAAGAATATGTATAAGAATCTTAACATCAGGTGTATCCAAACAGTTCAGTGGTTGACCCGTAACTAAACCTGACATTCAATCTCTGAAAATGACCTCTTGAATTTTCAGCTGCCCGACTTTATTAATGCCACACTTTTGATATCGGGTTTCAAATTCGACAGGGATCACTCAACGACGCGATGTGGGTTGGCCAGAGGCGTAAAGCGGCCAACTAATTAATAACTCTGGATAACAAGCAGCAGATGGGGCGCTTCGGGCAGAACATTTGCGGTCTACGTGGTAGAAAGAGCGAAAGGGACCAACGCAGATATAGAAATATATGAAGAGAGAATGGGACGAGAGAAAAATCTACCCTGAATTCGTGTGGTTGTAGTACCACACGCCCACTCACTACCCATTATTGCACACGTGTGGTTGGGATGGTCGCGTGCATGCTATTAGTAAAAAGGTGTGCCCCTTCCCCAACCGCAGGAAACTGGAGTTAAAGGAGAATTTTCAAGTACTCAAGTCGGTAAGGCGAAAATAAACCTGGCCTTCTTCCCGTCTAAGAACCTTAGGACCAATGCTTGTGTCTTGTTCAATTTGAGAGAGTATATCTCGTTTGGGATCCCTCGAGACGGAAAATCGTCTCCTGCGGGTGAGAAACACAGTGTTTCTGAAGCGAAAGGAAAGTCGAAGGCGCCCTCTCGAACTACAAGGTCCTTTTAGTGCTTCGAGATAAAAATTGAGGTCTATTTCTCCAGGACCTTCAAAAGATTTGTCCAGTATTTTTTTTATCGCCTTTTTATAGTCGCTTTCAGGATCTTCAGAGTTTCATTTCCACTAAGGTTGCCTTAGTTATTACATTATATATACTTAGTTATTACATTTTATATTGAATAAAATGCATTCAACTAATTGCTATTTGTTTCTTTACATTTTGATAAAAGAAGCTTTTTATTAATGTTTTTCTGTGGACAATAATGGTTTAAGGGGTGATGTAGATTAGAGATGAAAGGAACAAGTAATAATCATAATTTAATATCAAGTACCATTTCTCAGAGGGAGTTGATGGTCGCCCAGAAGAGGAAAGGTCTTCGATATCGAAGGCCCCGATCAACAGCCTCGAATTCCTTGTTGCGGTTTAGCTCTGATGCGCTCTCTGAAGCGCGTGCGCTCTTGAACTCGATTTATCCCTTTTTTATTTATTCTTGTGGTGAGCTCTAAGGCCAAGAAAGGGTTTTCGATAAGAAACGAGTTTCAGAGGAGGTGTCCTCCAACTCGTCGATTTTTACCCTTCGAACGTCTCCTCGTCGCACCTCGATGTATCGAGCACGTAGCAAACGAAGAATATAGGGTCACTTACAGGATGAAAATTTATACCCTCAGTCGAACTTTTAAAGAATTCCTAAACGTTTTTGAAATATTTCGCAATTGTTTGAAACTTCCTTGAATTTTCCTAACATCAGCTAAGACATTATATGTGAACGCTCTCAAATTTGTAATTAAGCAAATATTTTAAACGATTCCCATCATTTTACAGTTGGGACTAAATTGGGAGACCAGTTGGGAGAAAATTTTCAATGTTTGCGGACACAGTTTCTGACATTCCAGTTGCGTGCGCATGGAAAATGTGTGGGTGTATGAACGGCGGTTTGCGTGCGTAATAATTACTTTTCATTTTGGGTGGAGTCTGCTGAAAAAGCAACATTTGCGCATGGTCGGCAAACATCACGTTATGTGCTGAAACATTGCGTGAGTGGTCGAAGAACGACAAAGGCTTCCTGCTCCTTCGCTGCAGGGTGTCTGTCATGCGGCTCGAGCTGTCTGTCTGCGAGATTGTATTTTGAGTAAGGCAGATTCAACTCTACTCTATCGATCCCTCCCGTTTCCGACTCGCGAGTCGACTTTCTATCGCCGATTAAAAGAGCACGACCGATCAAAGAGAGATTTGCTAGAGATATTAGAGACGTCCCCTACTGTCATATGAACACGACATGTGCCATGGATAAACGATTATTCTTTGAGGGATGCTAAAACACAGATCAAATGAGAGCCAGCCTTCTGTTGACTCAGTGCTAAATACACTGGTATTAGCAAACAGATATTTCTATTTTTATATTTTAAAAACTATGGAAAAGAACTAATGGAAACATTTCTTTGTTTGTTTCAGGTGAGTCCTACTTTCGCCTTCCATCGAAAATTTCTAAGCGAAAGCAGATGCAGCCTCTTTCTTATCCATCGGATAGGAAAGACACAGGGATTTTTCTGAGTAAGGTAGAAAGGAACAACTTATGAAAGATATTTTTAAAAGGACGTTCAATTTACTCTTATCTTGCCATTTGCACAAAGAGCATATTGCAATAAATGTGATAATAATGCTGCATTTACAGTAGTAATAACAGTAAAGAACCAGGTTCTGCTTTAGCTTTACAATTGGATACCTACCTTTGAATTGAAGGAAGAGTAGAAATGAGAGAAGTGAAGAGGAATCAAAGGCTGATCGAACGACGCCTTTTGTAGCTGCCGTTTGGATAAAAACACAATTAACCCTTTAGAGCATCCAGCACGCGTCTGCTATCGGAACTCGGGAGCTAATGCCTCCTTTAGATTACCTTTAAGCAGGTTCACGCCTGATCGGCTGAGTGAGTGGGTGGTCTTTCTCCCAGCGCTCTCTGGGAGGTTTCGACTTTTAGAAGCGACGGTCTTTCAGTCTCGACACTACTGGCACTGATGGGCCGATAACGTTAACGACTCAATTAACGCATCCCGCCGACGTTTACACTCGAAAAATTTCCAGATGCAGCCTCTGCAAAAATAAATTATACATTAGTCAGAATTGTTCTATATGTTAGAGATTATTTCAAAATAGAATAATTTAACATTAAGTCGTTCAAAATTCGACAATTTTAAGGGTTCTCAAAGATTTTTTATGTTTACAAGGCAATTCATATAAGATTAAAAAATGTCTTTGGGTTTTAAAAAATCTCAGCAGGTTTGGCGGAATTTCAAAATAGTTCAAGGGAATCTATTTTCGATATAATCGCAACCTCTTTTTTATGATAGAGTTTCAGGCCCGGGAGATGTTCTATTTATAAAATGTATGTTTGAAAATCCGTAAATAGTAAATAAAGGTAAAATCGTATTCTAATAAATCTTCACTTGTCCCAATTAAAAGATGTAAATCGGCCAAACGCGTCATTAGGCTCGTCATTTTTTGGACCCTAAAAAAAGAAGTCGTAAAGGGAAAGGTGGAGAACCGGCGTCACGGGGTCGGCGGCAACTGAATCTTCTCTGGTTCCTCGTTAAAGGTCTCCTTCGCGGGGATACAGACTACTCTCGTGCCAGCTGCTCAGATCTTGCTCGAGGTCCGACAAAAAACGTTATAAATGCCGGTACTGGGAGAACTCTTCTTTCTTCTCTCTTCCTCGCCACTCTTGTTACCACCCTCCATCTCTTTTTCGCTCTCTTTATCTGCCCATCTCTCCTACTGGCTATATTTACCGCCATAATAAATTTAAAGTCAGAGTTACACGGGAGTTAAAACGGCTCGCGCCCGCGCTCCGCATAAAATCTGCGCGGATTTCATTGCTCCTTTATCGAAGTCCGGTAAACAAGTTAAACGAGATTAGACCTGTAACCAAGCTTTAGCCAAGTATGTTGACATTAAAGAAAGGAACAAGTGAGATAAAACGAAAGGGGACGTCTATTTTCTGATGAAAACGGAAGTGGATGTAGTAATACAAAGAAAAATATCGTGTTGTAAAAAGTGGCGCGGAAATTGAAAATTGGTTATACAATAAAACTTTTTTCTTCAAAGAAGAAAGAAATTCTTAGGTAATTTTTAGAGGATCTGAGAAAGTACACTTCCGGCACAGAATGGAAGGGGAAACGGAGATTTAGCCATTGCGATTCATCTTCTCTAGTAGCAACATTACTTTCCTTGGCCAACTGCAGTCTCCATTGAGTCTTGTAAACATCGCTTTTCTCGAACGTTATCTTACCCCAAATAGCGAGAGTTATTGCTTTTACCTAGGCCTCCCTCTCCATTCTTCCAATTCCTTGTATCAAGATTTGCTTTCCGGGCGTGGCTGCAGGAGGCTTTCGAAAATCTATAGCTAAGGCGATATGTCCCGATGAAATCGGACAAAATCGGAAAAAATCGATTTCAACTTAGTGACCGGCTGGTAACTGATACGACTCTTCAACCGGTTTTGGTCATGAACGCGATTGACGTTTTCGATAAGGTACTTCATACCAGAAATCAGATAGAAACCCATTACTATCAAAGCGAAATAAAATGGTATGAAATATGTGTTTTTTACTTTATAGGAAATATCTCAGTATACGACGAAATGTAGCATCTATCGGAAAACGGAAATCATTTGATATTTTGATTCAATAAATGTGTCTACGCTCAAGTTTTATGGATATGCAATGCAAGCGATTTCGCTTTGTTTCTCGCAGCGTTCTGAAAAGAAATTTAAAATATTTGTCTCGCATTTTTTCTATGAATTTAATACTTTCCTTTTAACTTTACCGAAATCAACTCTACCTAAGAATTCAAAAGAATTCCGACTGATATTTGAACCATGGACCCTTTTTTTCTGAAATTTCAATACAGACAGTCGATTACCATCAGCGTACGTGCTCATACGATAATCCGCGAGATTCAGCCTGGCACTGAATCGGTATTTATCACAGGACACGTTTTCGACATCGCAGAATACACACCCGGAGTATAAAGCACAAAGGATCTAATATGTCAAACGGAAAGAATAGAAATCCCTGAATTTGTAACACTACTTTACAAAAAATGTTCAAGTTTAAATTCCCGAAATTCTTGGCTGATTTAAAAAAGAAAATATCTTTTATGTTTCTAGTATTGCATAATATCTTGCGTTTAATAATAAAAAATCTCTATATTTAGCAGTTTATGATATCGATTGAGATTGTCGTAACTTCAATATTGCTGTCTGGAGAATTGTCGATTGAAATTGGCTTGCAAGACATATGCAGTGAAAATCATTGTAGTTGGTGCACATTCGGGCAAATTGTCGACGTTGGTCGTAACGGTCACACTCAGCGTGGTCGTCTTGAACAATGCAGCCATGAACATGCTTCACGGTCTCTAAAGCCGTGAATGACGAGTATTCGAGCGAATGGGACCAATCAGCCTGATTGGCCGACCAGTATTTACATTTCTGCGGGTGCTTCGCTACTGACGGTTGTAAAGACTGAAGAGAATGGATGCCAGAGACCTGGGGCAGCTAACGATAGCGCAAAATCAATTTTGAACTCGCTCCAAACAGAGAAGAGCATCGAATCGCAGAAACAGAAGGAACCAGTTCCAACCACTCGAGAATGCACCTGGCACATAAATTAGAACAAGATCCGAATTATAGAATCCATTTAATTTTGGCAAATTCCACTCAATGCATTTTAATTTATGCAAATCACGAGAGTTCATTGAATTTTGGCAAATTCGTACAATGGAAGTAATTTATGCATATCGATAGAATCCATTTAATTACCTCTGTTAAGTTTACACAGGAATTCTTGATCATATGGAGCTTTCACTCTTCAGGTAATTTAGGGAATGAAGTGCTTCAGCATGTTTTCAGGATTTATTATACACAGAGATAAGTTGTTGAACTTAAACTTTTTTGGTGATTAATATAATCCCTCAAACAAATATACACAGTGGGTTGTTTAGTGTCGAAGAAGAAAACCCGCTTGAAAGTCGAAACTTCTAAAAGTATATTTGCCTCCTAAACTCCTCCATAAAAATCTGGTCACTCTCCTCAACGGCACCGGATGTGGAAGGCATCATATAGACAAGATACTCACAAAGTTTCAAAACATCATGAGGGCTTTACAACTCTACAAGGGTCGTTTTCTTCACATCTGGTTAAAATTTATTCTTCGTTTCAACTTCAGTACGAGCTTTTTTCCGAGCAGTAAATTTTGACCACAAATGAGGAAGCAGGAACACATAATTTAAATGTAGACTTTCAGGAAGCCAATTACAGATTTCCTTGAATCATAATTCAATTTTTACTTCACTCTAACTGGGGCATAACATTTTTTTAAATTTCTGACTGCACGCTTTTGCATACTCCCCCCCCCTCGTCATACACACAAAAAAAAGGCCAAGAAACCTTTTTAAACTCTGTCGATAGAGCATAAGTGGAACATGTATCGTCTTTGAAAAATTTCAATTTATTTTATTTGCCTCGGAGAATTTTGGACGACTGCATATTTAAATGCATCTTTGAAAACATAATATTTTTTTGAAGAAAAGGGACCGTTTTTCTCGCAAGAATTTCAAGCACGTGTGACAGTAGTGGACTCACTTACGTATACTTCGTAACTCTAATCCATCCTTCAGGGCATGGAGAATGTACACCTCTTAAGCATCGGACTGGGGGTTCTTCTCGAGAGTAAATATTTAGGAATTTTCGAAGAGCTCCAAGTGCCTAAGAAAACAGTTTACATCAGTGCAAGCCGTCCTTCTCGTCCAACACGACGCTAGAATTCTCCCGGGCACCCATGGGAACTCTGTTCTCTTCTTAGAAGATCCGAACTCAAACATCCTGCAACCTTTCACTCGGCAAAAATTCAGAGCGAAGTCTTTTTGGATAAAACGTGCCTTTTCTGCTCCCCTTGCGATCAACGCAGTGTGTTATGATTGGAAAGAGGAACGACAGCAGTTCGAAGAAATGTATTCAAATTCATGCTATAAAATATCAAGTTTAACGTTCATTTGAAGATTTAAATATAAACGAATAAAAAAATAGATAAATGTCAAGCTGCAATTGCAGATCATCTCAGGGGAAAAAATGTCGCTTTAAAAAGAAGAAAAAAATCTTCAGAGTACGCCCTCTATCTGGAAATAATTGCGTGCAAGCGTTCCAAATATTTTTACGACCACTTAGGGACGTTTTTTTTTTAAATCATAAGAGCATATTTCACTTGTCGAGGCGGAGCAGAAACGTTTCTTATGCAACCTTTTACTAACTCCATGTCCCGTAAAATGCCCATATCGCGTTCCTTCAAGTTATTCGAGTGTATACTCTATATACTATACAGTCAAGGGAAAAATACGACCGCGAGTCCGACAGTGACGTTCTTTTAATGAGGCCATGGAGAGAAGCTCACGAAAGCTCATTACACCTTCCCACCCTATAAAATAAAGTCCTGGGCGTGGAACAAGACTGCGACGGGTTACGAGATCTTCGCACGTTCATTATGGGTCCAAATATATGCATGCGAATAACGAACACGTTCGAAACGTGCTTAGGTTATTCGCAATTTCACACGAGCTTTATGTACTGAAGATGGAGAGCAAGCATCAAGGCTTGTAATAAAATTAAATTTCTTATTTCGGCCTTTTTCACGCCCAAGTCTTTCAACTTCAAATTCCTCAAAATGTTAACGAATTTTTGCTTTCGAGAATCAAAAGTTACTTTAGTTGCTTGAGTGCTTAAAACTACAAAATATAATTATTAAAAATTTTTCACTGATTGTCCTCTAAATGAAAAACTCAGAAAAAGAATGCTCTGCACAGAAAATGCCTGTTCTTTAAAAGACTTGAGGAAATATTCATGAACTTAATTTTTTGAATGAAGTCAAACAGATTTGTGCAGGGGTTGGAGGATAAACGGTTTGATTGTGTTCCCTGAGGTAATTAAACTACCCCGGTAGACATGATTTTCGAGTCTTTCCGAGACATTAAGCTCGCTGCGTCTTCTTTTTTATCCAAGTCCCATCAAGCATAGCAGATAGCGCGGAGTGGCCTCGGTTGTTCGAATTCGCGCTGGAAGGCTTAATCGGTTATTTGCACAGCGTCGATGCGGGATGAGCGACGACCTATCCCGCCTATCGTGGAAGAATTATTAAGTAGAGCGATGACAAAGCAGATAGTAAACCCAAGTTTCGTGCCGGGCACGAATGGGAGCGATTAATTATCAGCAAATAACGAACAGCTCGCAGTGTGTACTTCCATTTATATCAAGATAGCGAACAATTTTCGGACGGAGGCCCTTGCCTCGCCTCGAGCAGGAGGTTCCTGAGGTCTCAGCCCCACAGGAATTTTAAATCTTAATCTTGCGCCGTTTATTTATTTGCTTTCCTAATAGGATTTCAACCTCTGATTTTTAAATTCTTTTTCTTAAATTAATTTCGAAGGTTTCAATTTATTTTGTGGGACCGTTCAAGTATTTATATATAATGCACATATTGGATATGCTTTGTTATTCGCTTTAATATGAAACGATGTTAGTCAGATAAGTCAAGTCCACCTTTTTCGTATCTTCGACCCCCATTTTATTGGGATCGTTCGAAGCTCTATAAATCGTTTATCCATGTTTAATGCAGCCTTGGTATTCGTAGTCGAGAGTTGGGAGTCGGAGAGGCCGAGAAAGTTTCCCGTCAGACCTTTCAGCGGAAAGTGCGGCTTGCGAACAACGCGTTGCTGCCGGGTAGTAGTAGGGGAACTTCGAACAAGGGAATGCTTTTGCATCGCATATATGTGCCTGTGAAACGAGCCAAAAAGTAAGAACTTACAAAAAAAAAAGGAAAAAAAACTGGAGGCTCGTACACCTACGACGATCGGAATATCGTTTCACGCGCCAACGATGTACACGAGTCGAATGTTATGTGAAGGAATTCGAGTTCTTGAGAGAAGAATATTCCATGAGGCCTCAAAAAAAAAAAAGAAAAAGAAAACTAGTCGGAATTGACGGAAATAAAATTTTTTGCCTAAATTCAGTTTGGCTTATTTGAAAACGAAAATGCTCCTCTGCATATCATTCCTTTTTATCGAGTTTTCCAATTTAAAACATAGTTTTTATCAAATTGCATGAAGGACAACTTTTTTTCTCCTTTCTGCAATCTTGAACTGCGAGCCTTGAAACGTCTGACGTTCGTCAGTTAACTTCCTATATGCAAGAAAGCACCATTGCTTAAGAATCCTGAAAAAGTGTTCCTCGTTACACTTCGTGGAATGCACGTACCGAGATAATTAAAACCGAGTCCTCAAGCTCATGCGAGGCGAAGGACTGGATCAAAAAGCATCGCTTTGAACGTGCGCCGCGAAGTTTGTCCGCTGGATACTACAAAAGCTTTTTCCAGGCGGCAGAACGACTCACTAATTTATCAGGCACCTTGTGCAAATTGTCGCACGCCGCGAACTTTTCGCTCCTACGAGCGGAAGATCGAAGATGGGTCGCACGGTTTATGATCGACGATTTAATCCACTGGAGCGCGAAGCGACACGGGGGCATGTGTTGTTACGATCTTCGGCAGATTCCGCAACTGGAGGCATAACGTCGGGCATAAAACGACCCTGGATCCTCACAACTTGCGTCATTACGGTCCCCTGACGAGGATCATCTTCCGGTGGGGATGTATTATAAACGTCTGAACCTCGAAAGTCCGGCTTATGGTTTTACGAGAGGCCATTATCGCCGCCTTGCGCACTGATTAGATCATACCCTCCTGAGGATGTGACCAGAGTTCTTAAGCAGATCTCTCTGTCCGTATTTGCCGAAGCATATGGATGCCTATTCTCTTACAGTCTGATGAGAGCTACCATAAAATCATGCCAATCAACGAATGACGAAGCACGATTCTTCAGAGTTACGTCAGCATTGCCAAACTAGTTTCGATGTAAGGTTAATTAGCGACTTCGGCAGACTTTAATGATTATTTCTCTACTAGATCCGTCCTGTGCATTTTAGGCCCTGCAGTTCAAGAAGATTCAAATTACATTAACATAATATTTTTCACAAGATTTATACCCGAAAGAGTATAAACTTTAAAAACAACATTAATAAACCCAGATTGCGAAACTCATCTACAGCACAAAAGTTTTATATTAAACTTTTTATGAAATACCTTCTTTATAAGATCGTTCTGAAAAACCCCTCTAAACATTCGTTCCTTTGTTGTCAGATTGAAACCGAAAATCCTTTCGATTGTTCGCGATAAGTCCAGCGTCTAGCGATTTTCAAATCTGCACGAGAGGAACTTTACTATACTTCAAGTATAGAGCCTCTCGAGAAAATCGATATTCTATACTCCATATTCTGAATTCTATATTCTAGATTCTACATTCTATATCCTGGAGATCCTATTCTCTAAACATGTACTTTTCTTTTGCAAGTTGCATAAGAAAGGTGGCATCAGAGACTGCTTCTTCGACTTGGAAGCAGCAGCTCAGCAGTCGAGTGCATTTCACTGGGACCAGACGTGTCGGTATGAAAATTTCAATCGGCCCAAGCAAAGGACCCGGAGCGGAATTGAAGAGTAGGATGGAGACGTGGCGAAGAGGATAAAGAGGAGAGAGAAGTGGAGTGAAGCAGCTCGTATTCTGCACATAACACTGGATGATAGGGTCGACTTTAGTGGCAAACGAAGGGGGCAAAATGCCCGAGGAGCCGGCAGACGAGACGCAATTCACTCCACCGAACTGCTCATCGAAATAATAAAAATTCCCTCAAAAAATTAAAAAAATTACACAAACCCCTTAGAATTTTAGATAAATGATTAACATCATTTCTACACTGGATATATTTTGCATAATTTATACATTATACAACATTTGCACAGTTTGCGTGAGCGAACCCTCGAGACTGACGTCATTTTTAACCCCTGCTATATGACTGGATCAATCTTATCACGAGTAGAAATTAGGCACGTTATATCCGGTAGCCATAATAATTAGCCCACATCAGCTGACCTTTCCTTCCACTGATTATACTTTCATAAACCTTAAGGGTTGAAAATGCCATAAAAGGCGATAGATTCGCAGCTTAGAGAGAGAAAAATACCCCTAGAGAGTAAATAGGAGAATCGAGCTTTGTATGGTGTGGCGACAAAGGAGGCGGAAAAGTGTCCGAGAGGGGACAGAAAGTACTTTAAGAATCTTTGGATGTTTAGATGGCCACTTGCTGAAGGCGCGAATCATTCTGGAGCCAGACCTGAAGGTGGAAAGGGTGGAAATGCCTCTCTTTCCCGCCACTTCTTCTCTGGCTTCTCTTTCTCCCTTTTTAGTCCTAGCCTGGAGCAAACTGCATAATTCATGGCTTGGCTACACTGGCCTCGTCTCCACAGGCAACCCTCTTCCCTTCTTCGCCCTCTTTGGCCCAGGCGTTCATACCCTTCTCACCCTTCTCGGCCTCGTTGCCCTCGCGTGCATCGCATGCATTGTACGTCACAAAAGTTGGCCCCTTTGCGGTGCATATCCCGCGGCCAGCAGAATGTAGGCGAAATTTCGGGATGAATTATGGTGCTTGGCTCCCTAGCTCGCGGCAAGGCGAAACCGCTGCTAAAGGAGACGACGTATGGCGAGATCGTTAAGTGTGGCTTCCAACGGCGACGTGGACGAGTCCGTGCCATGTTTATATCGCGATATTGTGCACTTCATACATGTATATACACAAACTAGGGCTGGTTGTCATGGCTGAGAAATGCGCACGGGAAAACTCGTGATTCGCTCGGCCTGGTACGCTTGTCCCTAAACTGTTCAGTTTAATAAGAAAACAAATGTGACACCAGTGGCGTAACCAGTCCAAGTGAAATTTAGCCCAAGTTTTTCAGCTACAAAAGGAAAGATCAAAGTTTACTTGATAAGGTTGAATAAATCAGGAATAAAGACATTAAAGTACTCATCAACAGATCAGATAGTTAGATAATTGAGATATGACTGAAGGCACCATTTAACGTCATCATCATCATTAGCATTAGCATGATATTAAACAAGACCTAATCGTTAAACCGCTTTATGACCATTTAAGCGACCACTCCGTAAGTATTGTAGATTTGCCTTGCAGTGCTTTTACCTCTCAAGCAATGAAATCTTGATTAAGTACCAGAATCAACCGTAAATAAATCCAACAAATATTTACAACTCTCCTTAATTAAAAGGCGCATCAATCTTTCTCATATCATCATCAATCTAAACGTTTCAGAGAAAGTTTTCATTCCCAGGCTAATAAAAAATCTTTCAACAGTTGGTACCAAATCAAACCGAGGGGTATTGCTTTGATCTCGTGATCCCGGACTACTGATAAACCGCTTGTCCAAGGAAGAAAGGATTCCTGAATCGAACAATTTGGAAGCAAAAGTCGACCGCCTTTTTCATTATCCCGAAGCTCGATTTAATTGTGCGGGACGATGTGAAGCAGCTATTATCGTATTTCAAGCAAGCGTAATGAATTCATCCGTTGCGTAGATATATACGCATTTGTTCTGGGTATCTGTCAGTTAAGAGGCTAAATTACGAGATACGCATATCTCGTCTGAAATCGAATGGAGGCAAAAGGTAGCTCGTAAACACCAATCGAAGATAAGGTACCCCCTGGTCGCGAAGCTTGGTGAAATTAATAAGGAGGTGGCTTTAATTTGCTGAAGCCGCTTAGCGTCCGTCGCTCGCTTCCTCTCCAATCATACGATACCGGTTCGGAAGAGCTGCTGTTATAAACGGGACGTGTTTCCATCTTGGGCACCCGTCTCGCTCTCCATGAAAGATAAATATCTACATGGCAAGGCATACTACGGTAGTCAAAGAGCGTAATTAGTCGAGAGCCTCTTCTTTTTTCTCATGAGATGAGGCTGAAGCAAGACTTGCAGGCTCTAAGTCTCTGATCCGATTCGCACCTTCGCTCGCCATGCTAACAACCGAAGCTAACTGCGACATCCGCTTTCTTCTTTCTACAGTGCCGAAGACAATTAGTGCCAGATTAGACCCAGACGCATGTTCCCTTTAGGAAAGCTTATTAAAAATTAGAAACTAACGCTACTAAGGTGTATTTCCCAACTAGTTAATCAACTAGGCAATAAAAAAAGTGTGCAGTTACGAATTTTAGCACAAAAGATCTGAGCAGTTCCAAATTGTCGAGTTTACCTACTTGCTTTAAAATTGAAGTTGATTGTTTACAACTTGATTGTTAGAGGATAAAATAAGCGATCTTTTCGATTATGGAACCGAAGAAGTTTTTCGCCTACGTCAAAATAGTTGTTCGACGCGAGTCATCTCGATCGTGATGGTGTAATTGAGCCGAGTTGGGTGTGTTAATAGCGAGTGGACTCATTTGCAGAAAAAGAATATCTGGCTGTCACCGTGCCCGCAGTAATTTCTGTTAATTAGCCCCCTCGCGAAGCTCGCGCGGTGATTATGGCGAGATAAAGAGTTCTCGCCAACGTTTTGACGGCGCCTACTCCGCGGGAACCAGTTCCTCAGCCTTTAATTTGTCTGACCGAAGCTCGCAGAATTTAGTCCCGAACCCATATACACGTCCAAACATAAGCATCAACTTTTTCCAAGAGCTGCATTTCGTCCTGAACACGAGCTGGAGTTTAAATTAACATACCTCTCGCTTCATGCTCATAATACCTTTAGTTAAGCTCAAAAGCTCCTACAATTATTTTAATATTTTTAGGAACTAGAGTAGTAATTAGGTTGTACTTAAATTTTTTGTTTAAATTTGCTGGAAATTCTCGTTGACTGAGATTTCACAGTAAAAACTAGACATACTTTTAGAACTAAATTCAGTATTAAAACAGTTTACTCAACAAAACAATTCCACTTCAGTTTGATCCGCGATTCTGATCCAAATTGACAAGAATGTCTAGTTTTGATTGTTTTCACTACTTTGGAGATTCTATTTGAATTTACTGCGGAAACACTGTTGGGCCGATTTGAAAAAAGAAAATGGAATACTTTGCTTTACTCCTCTTGGGTGTGATTAAAAAACTAAATGTATCGATCGATGGCCATTCGATTGTCAATTTTACAAGAGCATAGTACGAGTTAATTTCGAATTCTCACGTCGTTAACGACCCGGAAACTCGCCTCTCGTTCTCCATCTTCCCAGTTAAAACTGTTACGAGAGCTATAATTGTATCCTGCCAGCATGTAACTCCATTACCGTTCGAATTTAATGCGACAGAGGCGTTAGTATTTTTATTTCCTGAAAATCGGCTCTCTTTTTGTGAATTTAACGACGCTGAAACGTTATAATTAGTCCTTTCGACGATTTATCCTCCACTATTCAGCGGGCTGGCATAATTAGGGTTACAAAAAAATTTGAATTTAATTCTGGAAGGGTTCGTTTCAGAACTTTGAACTTCCGGATGTTCTCTTAATTCCTTCATTACAAAAAAACTGGATAAGAAATTGAGGTGCATTAAATATCTAATTTCCAAGCCTCTCAAGTAGATTAATGTTTACCACAAGAATTTTTCACCTTTGCTATATATTATACCTTACGTTGACTTCCTAATTGAATTAAACCACCAGTTTACAACAGAGGGAAATTTTTCTGTAGATTTCTTTACAGTAAAATAACCTGCACAGGAATTTCCAGTTGCGGTTGCTATTCGCAGAAATCGTCAATTGCTTCGCAGATTCGCGTAAGGAGTAAAAAAGAGAAGCCAAGTTCGTTTTGCGATCGAAGTGACAAGAGTTCTGCGTGGTCGTCAGCACTTGTAAAATAATGAGGACCAAGACTCCCTTAGTTCCGGCAAATCCTCTGATAAGCATCGAGAGATTCAAGAGGACCCAAAGTCAAAGAAACTCCTGTTAATTAGCCGAAAAATACCCCTCTCTACTTTATTTAACTCTGCTTTCTCTTCATTTTATCTTGCTTCGCCTTTTTCTTCATTTTATCTTGCTTTTCGTTTTTCTCTTTCCGCACCATTTTCTTTCTTTCTTTTACCCAGCTACGAGGAGAAACAAACTATACCGAAGCCTCGAGTGTAGGGCGCCCTTCGGCGCAACGTTCTCGAATACTCGATCCTAATCTCGATAATGACGCGTAATGGCTGGAAGCGTGAATGTAGCTCTTTGTCCGTTGCTCCTGTACAAACCTTGCTCATATATCTATCCCAGCCTCGAGAACCGCGCCATTTCACTCGACGAAAAGCGTAGAAAGAAGCCGAAATGGTCGGCCCGTTCTTCTCGGCCCATCGTTATCCCAAAAAAAGGCACGGCCCAATGAGCGGTTTTGGGTTTTATTAGGGTTTACACACTGTCTGCGAGGTTTATAAGAATAGAGTATCAAAGTGATTCCATTTGAAAATTGAATTCCTTTTTGTTTCTCTTCAGTTGATATCACAACCCCAGGGGTGGCGGCGAGCTTTCAAATCTCAAGGCCTAAAAGGAATATTAAGAGATTTCACGGGATTTCAAAAATTTCAAAGATTTCAAAGAACTCGGAGGATTTAAAGTGTAGGGGGGGGGAGATGATACAATTATTAATTGCATAAGCTTCCACAACACCTAGTATGTTATTTTTATACACACAAAAAATAAGTTGTAGCAAATTTCTAGGAATTTTGTTAATCAATTACTAATAACTTGGAACAAACCTAATCGCCCTTTTTTTGCACTGTTGCAAGAAAGAATGGCCGTGACTAATAGCATCTTGTTTTTTCACATTGCAGAAGCGGTTATGAGAGTTCGATGATTACCGGCTCCCGGACTAGAACTACCATGGACTACTACTACTTGCGAACCTGGTTCGCTTTCTTCACGATGATCCTCAGCTACCACGGCGGACACGCGATAGACATATGTGAGTCCCTTAACGAGATGTATCATTATAGTAATCGAACGAACCATCCGTGAAGGCCTTTTCGAGGCTCGTTAAATTTCTTTTAAAACCTTTCTTCCTACTCGCGTGCTACCTGTGATAATCTGTCACGAGACCCACTAGGAATCTTAAATTTAATGGCCTTCTGGTTAACGGATCTACTTTTCTTATCTCGCTGATATAAAAGCAACAAGAATCCTCAGATCCAAAGAAATTTCTTTACATTAATTAAAAACTAACTCGCCTTCATCGATCAACTATGATCGATTCTGATTCAAGTCCGATATTTCGAGTACTTTTCAAAATCCAGATCGGTAATTAGTTTTCATTAATGCAAGAGTTTAATACGACTATTAATTAAAATATATAATTTGATTCAGGTCTTGAATGTGAAATAGACTTCATATTGAACGTATTAATTGTTATCATTAATTGATAAATATGAAATGAGCAAATTTATGGACAACAATAATATCAATACTTGAAGGTAAACAGGTTTAATGTTTACATGCCCCACAATGAACAGGAATGTAATTAGTTTCCTATTGTCGTATTGAATTGAACACGTTCACTAGATGAAATCGATTAGCTCGACAACTCCTGTTTGCACGGGATGGGAGATGCACGGCTAAGATATGTGTTTACACCAGAAGCTGTAATTTTAACGCCGATAGAGTGCGATAAAAACAGGAACACATCCTCTATCTTTCTCACTCCGTTTTCCAGTATGTTCGCTTATATTAAACCTCAGCTCGTTTCAGCTCAGCTTCCTTTCCATCCCATTGATTTCATGCTGGGGTCGAGACCCTCAGTGTCAGGTAAATAGGAGGAAAACTTGCAAAGTATCCTTCCGGAGAGTTTTCGACTTGTTCTTTAGAATCTTCTCCACCCATACATATCCTAAGTGTGTATATTGACTCCACCAAGATCCGTACCTATGGAATCATGTATGGAATCCAAAGTCGTATTCCTACGAATTACAAGTAGCGCGTACCATTCGTCCAGAAACTGGGAGAAAACTGTTCGAATCCAGACGAGGAAATAGGGTCGTAGTTCGCAAAAACACCCACCCTCAATTTAAATAAAGCAGACGTTCTTCCTTTCTAGTTTAGAATTGAGGAAGCCTGCAAGTAGTTTCGAAGCAAAGGAAAGGAAAATAGAAAGTTATGTTAATCGAAGGAGGAAAATAATTGGAAAAACTATAAAGAAATCTCGGCAGGGATTCATTTTACATACCACGAGAATTTGTGTCTGATACAACTTTTTTAAGAAAAATATGGCGCCTAAGATTATTAAAACTTTGTTCCGTTTCAATTTTTCATAAAATACACCTAAGTTGCTTGGAAAATATTTTAGTAGGTATTCGTATCCCATAAGTTTGAAGTTTTAATAGGTTGTATAAATATTTGCTCCTTACGAGAAAATTAACTAATTAACTTTCCGAAATATTTTCATGGCTTTTCCAGTTTCTTTATAATTACCCATTCTTTGCACGTGTTTTACGAGTGTAAGCATAAAACATCACTAAAGATAAACACTAAACACAAGCACACATCTTCATTAAGGCATTGGAGAAGACAAACGACAAGAAGTAAGAACTCTGTTTTAAAACAGATAATCAAAACAGTCCTAGCTCAACCTCAAATACAAAAATACGACGCACCGAACGTTGACAAGAGTCCAAAACGTTTCACTCATTTACTACATCATCACCCCATTAGCGACGAGCGATACGTGCCGGAACAGAATTGTTTGCAACCGTACTTGGTGTCATCAAAGTGACGAAAAGCATAGCCTCGAGAATTAACGAACACTCGACAATCATCTTTCATCCCTCATTTCTTCACTTTCATCTCTTCACTCGCACTTTCTTGCATTTTCGTACCAATGTTCCTCCACCCACGCCACTTTCTGCCAGAGGCTGATATATAAATAGCATAGTTAAAAGTTAGAACACGGGAAGCCCCCTGCGGTGACTGAACTTGTACCGCTGAACCACGTTGGCGAATTCGCGGTCGTGTAAGGGATGAAGGGAACCGGAAGGGGAAGAGGTTATTCCCGATTTGGGTAGGGGCGGTTAAAGCGCGCATAAATCGCGATGTTAATGTTGCCCACGATACATAAACATGTTGTACGTTGGCCGGATTGCGGTCTCTTGGTGTTGCACCCCTTTTGGCTGTTTCGTGTGGCCCCCGTACATTAACTGCGAGGGTGGGATCAAATTCGTCAAGTCCCAACTCCAGCCTCATCGGGGCGCAACATTTCACAACTGCTCTTGCACAGGTCGAGACATTAATCTCTCTTGTGATAACCCTGGCGTTAATATACTGCCTCTTGAAACATTGATGCACTTTTTTCTCAGCAAGGGGAACTGTAATCATCTACGTCTCGCCGCTGTGACGAAAGAATTTCTTGTTGAACTCTACCGCCGAGTGAAAATACTCAAATGCATCGAATATGTTCCAAAAAGTAAAAGGTTTATGGAGAAATATTAAAATTAAATCATTAAGTCTGGCAAATGTTGTCTGGCGCATTTCGCTTCATCAAACGCGCAGATTATAATTTATAGTACATCTAAACTTTAGGTGATATCATTTCCTCTGACTCAGACGTCTTCTGTGATACGCTCTTTTCAGAATGATGTTTATTTATATTTATTCTGAAAAGAACATCCTCACCAGTACTCAGTCGATGTTTTCACTTCTTTTAGCCGTTTTGCTTCTCAGAATTCGACTTTTTTTCCTTCTCACTGCAATTACTTTTTAAAATTCGTTGTAGCCACAGGAATCGAGTACATTTTTCAAGTGAGAGTACTTTATAACTTTACTGGATGTCGGGTCCTGTATGAACATGCGCTTCGGACAGAAATGAACGTCGAGCGAGTCGCGTGTTCGACGGCATACGTGTGAGTTTACTCACACATGCATTAAGACAAATACACATTCGTGAACACATATTATTGTACATGTACACATTTACACAGAAAGATGTGTGTAGTATGTATTCACGCATGTAGAAATCCAACCGCGAACAGCCGTTCATCGACCACGTAGCTACACTGTCTGTCTGTCTGTCTGTCTGCCTGCCTGTCGGTTCAGGAGGAAAGCACCATTACGAAGCTGTATGTTGTTTCTGGACACTATGTAGTAGCAATTGCGTTTTAGCATTGTCAACTTCGCACGCATACGCGTGCGTTTCCTGCTCCTTCTGTATCCACCCCTTTCCAATTATCTGGCCCCATTAGATCAACCAAAACGCCGAAATTATCGCTTCATTCGCCCATCGACATATTAACATAACGATACGACAATTAACAGCTCGTTATTTTAACCCACATCATTCATTCGATCTTCAGCTAACCGCAAATTTCGGCTTTTTAAGTTATATGTACGAACGTTCAATTACGAAAATTGCGATTTTATCATTTTTGCGTTTTAATTAAACGCTTTATCGGTTTGAATAAATTTAATTAGACTGGTTTTTAAGTTATGTAAAGGACTTTGAAAGCAGATCTCTTATTTAGTGTAAGAAACTGCAGTTTATCTGTTCTTATCCTGTTTTCTTGGCAGTATCGAGATAAGGCTTTTTATGATCAAAAATCATTTCAGTGAGGATGAATATTTCATGGTTTAATTATCTTGATAATTAAAATAAGATATTATGGTCGTTGTAAGAGAAATTTCATTGAATCATGCGTCTCTTCGGTCTTTTATTGTGTTAAGATATTCGATAAATATTCTCATGAAACTTGTTTCATGTGAGAAGAATTATCTAGACATAAAATATCGAAAAATCGTCATTGAAGCAGTACTTTGTAAAAAATACTTTGTAAATAATGTTTGACCCTTGAACTGTTCTCCTTAATTGAAATAAAGCAAGGTACTCGAAATAGACATGAAAAAAGAGTTTGAATCCGACGTAAAAGCAATTTGACGTCCGCAAGAGCGACGTGAAGTGCAATAATCCTCGATTGAGAAGGATCTGTCTTTCCGGTTGTCAATTTGGATGTGGATAACCGCGTTTTCATAACTCGGATTTGCGCGTGGTGGGAAAATAAACAGCGGCCAGGTCGCGATCTTCAGAGAACCCTTGGCAGGAATCACGAAAGGGGTTGTAGAACCCTCGCCCTCGCACGCAACTCGAGACGGTGATTTCGGGGTCGCTGGAAATCGGAAGGCCAGGAGGGCTTGCAGAAGCGGAAAGGATGGGCGTAAAAGTAGTACTTCCGCTGTGCCAGTCGTCGCGGCGCCAGAGAGTCGCGCTTTGCGCGCGCAAGCACTAATGTCTGCGCCTCTTTCTACTTTCACCCCTGCACGCAATGACTCGGACTCCTCAAAGTTCCCCAATTTCTGTTTATTTTCCTGCTAGGAGGCGAAAATGCTTCCGCCTGCCGGACAATTCTATCTTTGAGCGTCTGGCTTTCTTCCCAATGGCACTTTTCCGGACTGAAGTTACAATTCACCAAGTTTTTGTCTAATAATTGTTCTGCAAATTCGAAATGCTCCTTTGGTGCTTGATTAATGCTTTCTGATAGAAAAGGCTTGTTCAATAAATAAATTGCTATTTGCCATTTGGAAATATTAACCAAGAAACTACATATCTAGAATATTTCCTGCAGAAATGGAGGGAGTAAAAAGTTTCTTGAAACACGTCATAAG
The DNA here is from genome assembly GCA_904066005.1 of Synergus itoensis. NCBI lineage: Eukaryota > Metazoa > Arthropoda > Insecta > Hymenoptera > Cynipidae > Synergus > Synergus itoensis. Next base: position 2,928,619 of record CAJFCP010000116.1, on the reverse strand, counting down.
TCAAAAAGTCGTTTCAGAAAACGTATGTTAGGGATTGGCCTGGATAAGTTTCATAAAGAATTTATATGGTCGAGGGAGATCCGTAGGTAGTCATTTCGAGTCGACTGGATATTTCCTATCGCAATGTACTATCTTTACGATCATCGATTGGTCTCACTGCACGGTACTTCCGGCGCTAGGGACTTTCTGTCCCCCATTCGCAAAATAGTGCAACTAAACGCGTTGTGGAGCAGGTTCGATCTTGTATTTATAGACCTCCTGGAAAAGAAGCGGGCAAGAGAAGTAAGTTATGCGACATTTGCCCGCCCCAGCCACTCATTCCGCGTACATAACTCTCAGGAGTGACAGCCCCGAACGGAAGGGTGTACGCTTCTTCCACCCGGCCTAGGGAAATTGAAAGCTCGCTGCTGGCCTCGCTCTCTTTCTCTCTCTTGTCACTGTCAAATTGATAACCACTTTTTTCCTCGTTTTCGAAACAAACGACTCTTGGGCCACCGCAGGACCTCGGACAGGACTTTATCTCATTTTTGTCCTCCACTTTGCCCTGTTCAAACTCTTTTCTCGTGGCGCGAAGCGACGACTTCCGCGATGGCGAAGGAAGAGGAAGCGGGTTTCCTGTGCAGTAGTTACCGGGAATTTAAAACTTTTCAGGTCGGTTTACCGCGATTAGGACTCGTTCTCTTTCCCCAATGCGGATTATTTCTTCTTTTTTTCCTTCTTCTTCTTCTTCTTCTTCTTCTTCTTGGAATGTTCAGTCCGAATTTCGCGATTGCAGTTTTCAAACTACCCGAGATTTACGATAAGACGCTCCTTCTCATGATCGACATTGGGAGATTTTTAACTGAATTTCATCGACAATACTCGACTTACTCAACTTTATCGTCTATGTCTGAGTAATTCGGGATATACAGAAAAGTTATTTTCCCTAATAATAATTAAAAAGAATTTAAGAGAGTTTAGGGATTATAGAGAGATTTCAAGAGCTTTTAAGAAATTTCAAGAGATTTCAAGTGATTTAAAGAAATTAAAAAATATTTCAAGGGATTTCAATTATAAATTAAATCTGGTTGGAAAAATGAGTTGTAGAAGAGGTTTGGAAAAGGGAGCTGGAGGTTGAGTGGTTCAATTTGAAGTATTTCAGAAACGTGGAAGAATTAATCAATTCGAACTTGTATATTGTTTGTTTAAGCATGACGAAAAGACGGGATAAATCAAGGAAACGCAATCAGCGACGACCGCGGTGTATAAATCCTCATCGTAAGATTTTCTTACTGGGCAGATTTAATTTCGACCCACCCTCCTTTGTTACAGTACTCTCTGATTATTATTAATGACTGCGTGCAGCAGTCCCGGCTCTGGTATTTACAACACTTCTCCTCCCCTCACTCCCTTCATCTTTCTCTCTCTTTCTTGCTGCTTTTCCGCTCGCTCGTGGGTGTGAATGTAAATTAATTACTCCCGGCTCTTTCACGAAAAACATATCAAGCGCCCCACCTTATTACCACGCGATATTAAAGCATAAATTGCGACTCATTTAAGAATTAAGACTGTCCAGCTATAATCCCGATTGTTACTCACAAACGAGCGAAATTTACTTTACTTGGAAAAAATTCTAGACTTGGTAGTTTTACTGATCAAGTCTGTAATTTAATTTTTTTTGTAGTTTAAGATAAGTATACAGTCATTAATATTTGAATGGAAACTAAATGAGATGTTGTTTTTAATTATGAGGCTTCTACGGATGACACTTTAAACGTCAAAACTTTGAGATACTGTTACGATCGTGACTTTGATTCAAGCGAATAAACGACATTAAGTCGTGGTTCAAACGGGTTTTCGTTTCCACTAGAGTAGACTGTAAATAATCGTTACCCAGCATGATACAACACGTTCTTTCTTCTGTTTACAGCACAATGCATCGCCCCCTTGGGAATGGAGTCGGGAGCGATTCCTGATGCTGACATCACTGCCAGTTCCAGCTTTGACAGCGGAAACGTGGGACCTCATCACGGCCGGTCAGTATTCACCCTCCTTTTTTACATACCCCAATTTCCAGCTTCACAATCAATCGGAAACACTGAAACCCTTGTTTAATTACCAGTAAACAGTCTTCCAATCCCGATGAAAACCATTAAATTAAACCCGGAACTTCCAGTAGATAAAGTCGATAAAATTCCTGACCTGATAAAAGTACCTTTCTGTCAAAAATACTAATCCTTAATTTTAACTCGGCCTTCAATTGAGAAAGCATGAGGAATGTTATTCACTCCAAACTAGACCTACTAAGTAGACATTACCTCCTTTAGTCGGAGAACCTCTGGTCGAGGGGCCAGCAGATTATTAATCATTCTGTACTCAACGGAACCTCTAATTCGACCTTCTATACCGACAATGAGGATTAATGATGCGGTGTCCCGCATGCGAGTGCTCGTAAGCTTAATCGCGACGGTTACTTAGTCCCTTTTAGGTACTCACTAACGCGCCTCCATCTTCCCTCCTCTATGATCCACTGAACGCATAATTTATTCAGCCCCCATAACCGTCTTGTATGACGCTCCAAATTTGCTTCGTGGAAAAGATAGCAGAATGGAGAGTGGAGTCGAGCCAACTTTAACCCTTTGCTTGGTTATTTAGCAGACATCAGTGGTCCAAGACATGTAGTTTATCTCAAACGATTCAGAGCCAATTATAACCGTCAAAGAGAGTGCGCCGTCAATTTTGCAGAGGAACCACCTCCGCGGAAGACTTCCGTGGAAATTACGCTCACTCTCGCTATTTCCCGAGCTCTTGATGATCACTGGCGTAAGCCCTTAAGATTCTCTCAAAGATTACGATCACGAATTTTCGAAGCCCCTTTTCCAATCCTTTAACGCTTCACGGTAAAGTCTGTCTGTATTTCCTTTAAAATATATCCTGTAAAATTATAGTCTGCGAACTAAAATTACGCAAAGTAATTCCACCCGAATTTCATCATAAAACGATACCTATTTTTTGTATCAGTCTCCCAATTACTCATCTCGCATTTTTCGAATGAATCTTCTCACGGCGTAAATCAAGTTCTCGACAAACTGAAAGTTCTGGACGTCATCAGGGAGGAAGTGCTGATAGAAAGATTCCAGTGCTCTGGTCCACTGGCTGCGCCGATGGTCTGAGAGTCACGAAGTCGCTCGAGACGCAAACATAATCGCACGCGTAGGAGATTTATCGGAGACAGCGTGTTTGGAATGTCTTTGATGCGGACTGTATCAAAGTGGCAGGCAGTTTGAGCCCTCTTAATGGGCTATGAGTTATGGTCTCGCGTACGATCGTCTCGCTTGCGGGAAGCAAGAGAAGTCAGAAAAGAGAGAAGAAGAAGAAGAATCGGAGACCCGCTGACTCTAAACGCCAGTTCATGTACCGCACGTAGTACTTTACTGCCTTCAGAGCACCTTGTACTGTCAGTTAGGGCCCCGACACTTCATAGAGCTGTGCCGACTAGCTTTTATCGCAAAAACATTTTTGTCGCGCCCACCTATATTTTCTGCGCTTACCGATTTTTCAAGATTTAATACTCTTGTTTATGGATCTCCTGGCTTAAAGACGCAGCTGAATAATGTGATAAAGTTGGGTCTAGATAGACTTTACGACCTTATTCTGTAAATAGGGTTTCTGATCATGGATTTCGTAACGCTCGACTTTCTAGAGACTCTTATTTGCTTTGTATGTAGAAGTCTAAGGTTCAGAATCTGATTTCCTTCTTTTCTAAACTCAGCTTCAGGAAATTTAATCCACTGGAAGTTCTTTTTGAATTTCCATTCAAGACTCCAGAGTAGGTAGTGCTCTTTTCCATCTTGAATGGAGGACCCCGCACGACGACAGTATTCCCATAGACTCGCGAAAGGAAACTGTACAATTAGCAATCGAAGTGGCTCTCTCGTGCTCACGCGTCCTGAAATACCTCATCTTTAATTCATATCATCCTCTTCCAGGCTACCGGTCGATAAATTATAATTTCATCGCGTATTCCATCGCTGGAGCGACGCTTATCCGTCGGATATACATGCACAAGAGAATGATTATATTATTGTATTCCCTGCTCCTGTTCCAGGGGTGAATCTCTAATTCAACGAAAACCGATCTACTGTCACGTTTGCTTTCTCAAGCCCTTCCATTTTTTCCACCTTGCTTGTTTTCCTTCGTGCCTTAAAAAAACGAAAGGGTTTCCCGAAGATCGTCACTAATCTGAAGAATAATATTTCTTTTCCAGGCTTAAGCAGGAGAGAAATGGAGGAGCTTGGTGTCCCAAACAACAGATCACCACTGAGCCACGGGAGTGGCTTGAGGTCGATTTGCATACTGTACATTTGATCACCGGTACGTCAACTCAGGGACGTTTTGGAAACGGACAAGGTGTCGAATTTGCGGAAGCTTATCTCATCGAGTACTGGAGACCAAGATTAGGCAAATGGGTCCGCTACAGAGACATTCGCAGTGTTGAGGTAAGACTCAATTTCTACGGAAGATCTAAACTATAGCGAAAAACTAGAGGGAAAGTCTGAAAAACGTGTTTCTTTATCAACACAGTCAAGAAAAGTTTCCTGGCTTCTATTTTTGTATGTGATGTACGTGACACAAATACTTATTACAAGTTATTGATTTCCACACTCGGCCCATAAAGCGTTCATTGGGTTAAGAAAGCATCGCGACATTATTGATCGCAAGAGAAGGTTAAGTGGTATTGATCCGTTGGAAATAAGAATAAACACAACTCGATATTTCTTGCTCACATATGTCTGGAAGAGAAAGTATCAAGGAAAGAAATCCAAACCCTCCTAGTTCTATTCCGCTATAAAAGAGGTTCAAACATTTTACTAGAGATCCGAGTTAGAATTTAGAGTGCTGCTGGGGATCGCTGGCCAGTGGAGTTTCTTCAAAAGTTAAAATGGAGGGATACCTTCCAACTTATTTGTATAGGAGGGCGGATCAATAAAATGAGGGAAGGTCGTCGCGTGCACGCGGGTCAGACGGCTTCCTCTCACCTCACTGTCTGAATAGGTGAGATATTCCCACCGACAGCATATTTTTATTCTCGTTGTGCTATAACGAATATCCTCAAGGATTCTGAGCGTCTCCCTGGAATATCTCTAAAGAGCTTCTCGATCGTTCGCTTACAAATTCGACGTCCGTTTTCTGGCTTCCAAACTTTTATGCACTATTATTTTTCTCGCTCACTAAGCTCAAAACCCGTTTATCTTCATTAGTATTTCTCTTAAGCAGTTGCTTAAACGTCCGCCCTGATGAGTGGTTTTTAATTCATAACACTAGCGAACCAATATGCGCACGATTATTTTGTTTTCTTTCTTACAGTTTTAAGCCATTCAAAAGCTAATCAAATTTACAACAACAATGTATGCGAAATTTTCGAGACATTTCGTTATACCACTTTTTTAAGCTAGGATTTGAACGGTTCTTTCTATTCGGTCATAGTTTCGTTTCAATCTCTGCTCTTAAGTATCTGATGCAAAAAATGACATTCACTTTACATTTATTTTATATTATTTTGATTTCGCCTTGCTTCGAAGATGAGAGATGATGTCGGTAAGAATTATGCCTCTCGTTGAGATGCAAACTCGCATAATTAGACAAAGGTAGTCGCCTTATCCGACTTAATCTTCGCTAACGACTCGAGTTGTCCGGCTTCCGAGAGGGAGACTGGAATAGTGGCTACTGTCGAGGAAGGTGGTAGTCGCACTCGTCGAGCGAGAGGCGATACAATACATTAACATAACATGGGCGTTGGTCGAGGCCACACCTTCGCACCATCGTCTTGACACAACGCAAGAATTTCTTTAAGTCCGAAAAAGTGGTAAGAAACGCGAGAGACTCTTCCCTTTGTATAATTTAAAAATGATTATGAAGTTCGCACGAAACCCGTTTATGGTAGCGTCTTATGTCTTTAAATGTCGTCACTGGCTCACTCAGAAAAAAACCCCGAGTCCATCTTCATTTGTCGTAAACGCACTTTTTTTAAAAGTCTAAATTATGAGCGCTCGCCAATTAATCGCTTCGAAATTAGATCCTTGCTTTTATCCTGTTTTTTATCTTGGTTTTTAGAATGTCTAATAAACTCGTCAAGTTATTTCACAGTATCAAGATTTTCTTCTGATATGTGTGTTCGTTTGAATGGAAAATTTCATGGTTTGAGTATTGGCGGTAATATCGAGTTAATACTGCTTTTATAAGTATTATCCACCGTTGAACGAAAACGAGGTAAAGCCATGCAGTCAACTTCGTGCTGAATAAGCGAAGCCGCAAAATACGCAACCTCTCTTTTCAGCCGTATGCAGGAACGCCTCTCGCCAATACCCTCCAGTTACACAAAATAAGCGGGTAGACATTTCCCACTTTCGTGACGAATGGAATCGCCAGAGAGACCTCTAATACCGCCAATACTGCCACGAGGGTTCAGTAATCTTTTTCGAGGGAGGTAAAAACCTAAATGCACCTACTTAACAGCAAATCCCTGTAGGAGGTGAACTCAAATTATCTTGAGGAACTCTTTATCTATGATAGATGGACTATAATCTGTTAAGAATCGCATAATTTACCCTGTCAAAAGTTTGTAACGTACAACTCCAGCTTCAAGTTCTCATGGTTTCTGATTTTCGATCAAACAACAAGTTAGATTCTTTAGCAGAACCTGAACGAAAGCCTGAAGCAATGAGAGCCTGGGGCAGCTATCGGTGGGATGATCGCGAAATTCAGAGAGTCGTTCGACGAGGATGGCGAAGGAGTTCTTCGAACAAAGGGTCTCTTATTTTCCACTTATGAGAACTGCAGAACCACTCTAGTCTCAGACGTGACCGAGCTGTGGTGTTCAGTCGTGATCTCGACAGGTGCAAACTCTCTCATTTAACAACGCGTGTCCTCCCCGGCTTTCCTCTCTCGTCGAACACGTATAAAGGATTTTTCGTGCCCGACTGAACTGCACGTTGTGCTCTCGTGCGAGGTAATTGCACCGGTAGCTGACACTACTTTATTTTCATCACTCGTTACTCCTGTCAGCCTCCAAGCTTTACCTGCACTCGATGCACTCTACATTAGTCTACACATACATGTGCACATGTGCTACAATTTTCATTCGATTTACCGAATCCTGGATACACTTTATGCTCCGTTAAGATGTGCAGGAGTTAAAGGCTTTCAAAGCTAAATCATCTGGATGCTTTGACAACCCTTAAAGATTTTCAAGACGTTTTTCCGCAGGGCCTAAATATTTTAAATTTCGAACTATATAATGAAACTGAATTATTGTGGTAGGGAAAACGAGTTGGTAGGATTCATTTTCTGGGAAATTGTTTAAACAATGGTTGTTTAAACAAATTTCTTAAAGCTTTGAAATTGTGGTATTCAGAAGGATGAAATTAAAGCTAAGGTGTTCTGAATTTGAGGAAGCGAGTGTTATTTTAAAAGTCGTAAAACTGTGAACTGGGATCTTGATAAGGAACCTTTTCTGTTTCAGGTGATCAAAGGGAACAGCAATACCTACATAGAATCGAAACGAGATCTCGAGCCTCCGATTTGGGCGAGCAAGATTCGTTTTCTACCGTACAGTTACCACCGTCGCACGGTCTGCATGCGAGTGGAATTGTATGGTTGTCCATGGAACGACGGAATCGTTTCGTACTCGATTCCACAGGGGGATAAACGAGGCAACTGGGAATTCTTCGATGCAACTTACGACGGTCACTGGGACGGGGAACTGCGCCGGGGTCTTGGGCAACTCACGGACGGCAAAACAGGGCCCGATAACTTCAAGATGGGTTACTACGACACTGATCGAGGTCAAGGGTGGGTGGGTTGGAGGAACGACAGTCGGTCCGCACATCCTCTGGAAGTCAAGTTCGAGTTCGACCACGTCAGGGAATTCTCCGCTGTTCATATCTTCTGCAACAATCAGTTCACCAAAGATGTCCAGGTAACTATTTATATTTCAATCTATATATATATATTGCTGCAGCCGAAATACTTTTCATCTCTTGAGATGAAAATCTGATAAAAGCACTGCATTAAATAAGTCAAACTTGAAGTCTGAATAATTTTTTTTGAGAGTGTGAAAATTGCAAAGAAAGTTTCAAAGCGTACAATTTTCTGGAAGGTCTTAGACTTAAGCAGTGCCTGTTTTCAAATATAGCAGCAAGTTCGTTTGAAAATTCTATTTTCGTCGTGCCTTAAAGGTAAGGTCGCAATAAAAAAGAAGCGAAAACTCGCACAAGAGACGTGCTTACATTCGTAGAGGCGAGTGCGAGAGAGGAAATTGGAAAGCCCCGCAGCGGCGATTAGGCGTGCAGACTTACACGGTGAGCGAAATGAAGGGGAAAAGAAACTCTTTTTTCCACCTCAGCTTCTCTCTGCTGGGCTTTTATCCAGCCAGAGAAAAAGTATACCGGATGCGTGTGAAAATCCAGTTGCCTGGCGAGTTCAGATTGAGAGGATCCGGCATTAGTAGTATCTGCAAACTCGGTAAACTCCATAAGAATATTTAATTTCAGCAAAATATCAGCAAAATTCCAAACTGGAAGTAATTTAAATTGTCAGGGAGGAATATGAAATATTTTCAAAGCATTAGTGATGTTTGTTAAAGACCTCGAGCACAAGTTTATGGCTTGCAAGTTGAATGAAACTAGATAGAAGTACACAAGGAAGGTATCCACGGGGGATTAACTTTCGCTCTCCCTCTTGAAAATTTTCCGGTGGCGTATTCCGTTTGGATTTTATAATGGTGCGCGAAACACTCCGTTCGGTATCAAGATTTATTTGAATGGAGCGCCTCATTACCCAGCTCTATGATTGTATGGCAGAGAGTGCGAGAGAGAGCGAGAAGGTAGCGAGAGTCTCTCGGGGGTTGATTCTACAGGGTGCCGAGGACGGGGAGGGAAATGGGCTCCCTCACAATGGCTGCAACGACCGGTCGTGGGTGCAGATACGCCACGTATTCAAATACAATACCGACAGTCTGGCAAGACTGCCGAGAAGCTCGCGACCCCTCCTATTAACAAGCGGGAGTGTACAGCAGCGGGATAGAACACGTCGACGGCTGAAAGACAGCACTTCAAAGCTCCGGTAACCCCCTAACACCCTATTGAACCCCCACAATCTAGAGGGTGACGTTGAAAATCCATAGGGCCACCGCGACGTCTTCCTCGAAGTGAAGGAGTTAGATAATCTGTGCTTTGTAATCTCTCTGCCTCCCACCTTCACCCCCCCCCCCCTCTCTCTCTGTCAACCCATAACACCGCCCCCGAGTTCTGTACTTCGTTCACTCACTATCGTACCATCGTGTCTCGAGCGAATTAGCATTCCACCACGACTCCGCGCCTCTAAGCTTCTCGAGACCTACCTACGATTTGCCATTATCGAGGTCGTCGCTGTCATTCTCGTTATAATCAGCGTTGGATCGCTACGAACGACCGGTTAGCTGCGTTGGCAGAAGGAAATCATTCTGAGTGATGCTTTAAAGAGAGCCTGCTAACTCGATAAGCCTGATTTACTTTAGTTAGTTGAGTCTAAAGGAAGTGAAAGCTGCTTGATACTGATCCAATTTCCTCTGGATTTAGATCTAGGTTTACTCTTGAATGTAATAAGAAATTTGGTTTTAGTTAGTATTTAGTTAGTCCAAATTCCATGTTTCAGGGGAAACAGTAAAACTTAGAGAATCTTACGAAAGGCTATTTTTTCATGTTTCAGGTCTTTTCAGAAGTGAGTATAATGTTCAGCATCGGCGGTAAATACTACTACGGTGATCCCATCGTCTACGAGACAATCGAGGATAGGATCTTTGAGAACTCGCGGAATATCACGATCAAGCTGCACCACCGCATCGGGAAGTTCGTCAAGTTGAAGTTTGGCTTTGCCTCGCGATGGATTATGATCAGTGAGGTCACCTTTGACTCTGGTGAGTACAACTTCACGACTTACTCCTCATGACGAAGGATCCTTCGCAGCATCACGAATTGAAAGTGGAACACTGAACACACGATACAAAAATTTAGACAGCGTCTGCCAAAGTTGAAAGTGTTCATAAATTTGTCTGGCTTTTATTTATGGAGAACGAGAAGTAAAGTTATTGGAACCAAACAAATAATATATAAATTCTCCTCCCTCGTAACTTATAGATATTGTTTAAGATCTACAAAGGTTCTCTTTCGAATAATCATAAACAATTCACATGGGCAATAAACATATGCAATAAAGAAAAATCGACTCAAGACGATCCCAATTTTTTTTCTTATTTCAGACGTTGCCCATGGCAACTTTACTCCGGAAATGCCTCCTTCAACGGAAGCACCTCGGATCAAAGATAGAAGTTCTGCTCGCGATACGCCACTTCAAGCCGAGATTCCTGTTTCCAGTGCGAAGCAAGATGATCCCACCTACATGGCTGTGATAATAGGAGTTTTGACAGCCGTCATTCTTCTCTTAGCTGTAGCAATCTTCCTTATAGTCAGTCGGCACAGACAGCGGAAGAACTTCGCGAGTCCTCTCGGAGCTAAAAGCGCCATTCCCTCGGGAAATCATCATCATTTGTCTTCAGAGTCCGCTTACGGTACCACCGAGAAGGATCCATCTCTGATGACTTATAGGGTCGACGAACTCGATGACAGATACTCGGGCCCTAAACTCACCACCCTTCCGCGAGATTTGAACGATCGGCTTCTTGGTGACGTCAGACTAGACGAATACCAGGAACCCTTTCACGAGAACAAATACCGGGAGCCACCACATGCTGCATACTATGGATATAGTACCGTCGTCATAGACAACAAGGACCTGCACGACAACATTGAACAGTCCGGTGAGTCCAGATGCCTGAGATACTAGGCTACATTACTATCGGATCTGTTCATCCATGCCATGCCAGGAATTAATATTACGTGATGCTATGATTTGCCAATTATTGATTAATGGGGAATATGGGTTTTAAAAAAACAATCTTGGTTACTGGAGTGTTTTAATAAGTATGTAGTAAGAATGTCTTCTTTTCGTTTGTTATAGATGCGACCTACGACTATGCAGTACCGATGCCTGTGCCTAGTGTTAGCAGTGATCAGGATAGCGTTTTTTCAAAGTCCTCCAGAGGTAGCGCAAAGGTAAGTCATTTATTCTATACTTAATTCGTGGATTCAGAATTATAGTTCTTTGGGAAATGGGGTTGGAAAATAAAATTGGAAAAAGGGGTTGAAATGAAGACTTGGATAAAAGGTTTGTGTTGGTTGGTGAAGAGAGTGAAAAAAGGATTTTAAAAAGGAGTTAGAAACAATTCAGGATCAATTCATTTTCCACTCTTATATTTCTAAAAGGAATACGTTAAACGCTCGAAATATACTGCAAAAGTTAATCTCGAATTTCCCGAAGTAAAACTTGGCTAATCTTCTCATTTTTTGCAACATAAGTACATCATATTGATAAAATAATCAGCTTATAAAAACACAAGTTGATGTTTAGGATTTAACTTCCAGCTTCTCCTCTGATTGTGTAAACTCCCGTTAGAGCCCGGCTTACAACTTTTAATCCTGGACTAACTACTAATCTCCGCGAGTCAAACTTCATGCTTTTCCTTCTCACAATTTTGAAATTTTCCCGAGAGTAATGGACGCAATATTGAATATATTTTACTGCTTCCTTTTTGCCCCGAAGAGAAAATTTAAATTCTAGATTCTCTGCAAGGTCCGTTCTCTCTCGCAATCTTTGAATTTCGTATTTCTCCTGTGAAGTTTTAGTTTGCTTGCCCTGCAATATTTCATTTTAGCATCCCAGGGAAAAATGCATTTTGCAGGTAGAGCGTTTGACGTTTCATCTCTGCATGTTTTCAATCGAGACTCATGAATATTTTGTGCTTCAGGCGTGCTTGCAGAGCTTTTTTCCACCACCTCCTCCTCCAATGAGCGCACCACCGCGGGGCACTAGCAACCTAACGTACTCAAGCCCACCAAGTCCTGAACCGGTTTACGAACGAGAGCGACGCGGCAGCAAACGACGGGAGCATTCCCTGCATAGATTTGCGTAAGGACTCCTGCAGGATCGACAGGACTCACTTTTATACACTCAAGAGTGCACATTCTTCGCATAACTCATCGAATATCGTAAGCAAGATACAAGTCTTTATATCCATGTTTCTACTATTTCTCAACATCACTTGAAAAATGGACTTTTACTTCAAATAACGAAAATACTCAAACTTCAGTGTTACTTGCACAAAAAGAAAAATTGCGAAGGACGAAGCTAACCAGTGAACAAACTAATCGATCTATTTCCATTTTACTATTGTATAAAATTATTTTCAAGATGTTTCTTGGAATTACTAGTTCCGAAATCGGTGCAGTAACAACGATGATTTATTTTTTAATCACGAGTATCGATATTATTTAAGTCACAGTTGATGACTAAAAAATCGGAGCTTCTCTTTTCTATCACCCAGTTTCATCGACAAAAGCAGTCAATGAAATTATTCCAGAGAAGAGATTCGACGACTTACTAAATTTCCAAATTTCCGGTAGTTTAATATTTCTACCAATTTTGGAAACAAATTCCTCCTTGTCCTTGAATTTTTTCTCTGGATGTATAGTAGTTTATAAAATTATTACTCTAGGTACAACTTCGGTAATCGCCTCGGCGATTGGTGAACTAAAATTATTGGCATATCAGTTAGGAAACTGACTCCTCTAGAAATTCATCCCGGGAATTCGAAAAAAATCGAGCTTTTGGCATTCTAGACCAACATACTGAGACAATTTTGTCGTTTTAATTCCTTTATTCAGAAAACCGTCAGCTCAAAGAAACTTTAAGCATATTTAATTCCTCGAATACCGGACTAGAACCACGAAGCTTTCTCTCCTTTTTTCACTTTTTTGATTTAATGTTTTTTTTTTTGTATTACTTCGAAAATAGTTTTTCCACTCCGAATAAGCGACCAATAAACGCTGCCTTTGTGGAAAAAGGTATGAGGGCGAAATTATTCGAGGTCGAATTTCCAGCGGGAGTCACGTTTATATTGTATACACAATGTTAAATAATTATATACGCCTGATCTCGCTTCCTAACTGCCAAAAACACAAATGGTAGCGAGCATCGATCGTGTCTCACATAGAAGACTGACTCGTCGTATTGAAAAAAAAAAGTAGTAACTCAGTCCCACGCGATGTATTTATTTATTGTCTGTACAGCGTCTCGTTGATGGACATTTTTAATTTATATTTGTATAAATGAGTAGAAAACTAATAATTAGGCATAATTAGTCTATGGCGGGACGAAAGTATTTGTCGAATCGGAGTTTTTATTTTACTATTCAGAAGTAAACGAGTTTTGCATCTTCTATAATTTTAAATCACAGGACTTTGCACATTATTATATTTAAACCTTTTTTAAATTGTTTTTATTTTTAAGTTGTAGCTCTTAGGGTTTTTTTGTGGCTTTGATTTTCATTGGTTTAGTTATACTGCTCAATGTTCGTTTCTCAATTCGACAAAACTTCTCTATCCCTACTCTATCTCCACCGTTTCAGCCTTCATTAGAGCGGAAATCACGAGAAACGGAATTTTTCTTTTAGTATGGAGAATCGACAATACAGGGATGAGACAACAATAATAACTAACTCATATGTAAGAACCCGACCACATTGTGATATGAAACGAATCGATAGATGTCGTGTCAAGGTGGCAACGCCTAGCGTGACTCTTGCTTATCTTGAGGGAAATCCGTTGTTTATACATACTCTATACATGTATGCTTTATATGTAGAGAAACAGAAAACGGATCATCAATCTTCTACAACGACTGCGAATTTAACTATCGTATTAATTAGTCAAACTCAACGTGCACTGTAGAACCTTTCCCTTATCATTTTTACCGCCAGGTAGATATGTATTACCTTAAATATATAATTAAACAAAGAATGCTTGAAATTCAATGTATTCATCTGGAATAAAAATCGCAACAATCCGTACAAAAATGTTGTACTAAATTCAGAATTTTTTTTACAATCAAGGTAAATATGGAATGCCAAGATTTTACTATTTTTAGAAGACCTCCATGCTTCTCTCAACTTTCTTTCTCCAGAAAAGCGCGGAGGCATTTCCGAGAATTTAATATCAATTTCTACCTGGCGACATAGCGTTTTTCTAGCTGTAAAGGAAATTAAATAGTGAACGCGGGAGGATTCTAGGGGTAAAAAAAAGGTTACAAGATAAGAGGATCCCGTATATACCAACTCGCTGCGTGCTTGTGGATGCTTTATGACCCCTTTGTGCTGTTCGTCTTGACTCTCACGTGCTACCTGTTCATACGTTCCTCTAAACTTGATAAACAGCAAAAACTGCCAGCCGAATCCGGAAGAATCGAAAATACAGTCTGTCAAATATTTACGCTTTCTTTATAAATAATCCTTATTTTCACAGTGCAGATTCAACTTCCGATTCAATTTCAATTCATCGATTGAAGAGGAAGTTTTGCGCTGCAAAAAAAAAATTGCCATGCAAAAAAATTCAGTAGCATCAGAAAGAAAGTAGATATCTAAAAGTAGATATTTCAATTTTTAGTTCTGATTTCGATACGATTTTTTGTCAGAAAAACGAATCTGAAACTTGAAAATATCTTGAGGACCCCCTCCACAAATTTAATGACAATTTCATCCAGGGACCAATTTTGAATATTTATATATAAATTAGAGAAAACGTTAGTTTTGTTATTTAAATGAGATTCTTCTCTGGGCGGAGGTTCATGAAAAGTAGTCATTCAACAGTAATATAAAGGTCCTGCTTCCTGGTAATCTTAAATGTTTCTACGAAGAAAGAAGCATCGCGTAATTTAATCGTTTAATCGAGCGTGCATATCTATGTAAATATGAATGCAGGCATAAACACGTGCAGATACTCGCATAGTGTCTCTTAAATAGCTCGAATGCGGAAGAGCAACCACATTACACAGCGAGTTGCAATATAACAACGATTTATCGTAAACGTAACGTAATAATGAGTGATCTACAATAAATGTATGTACAGGTTCCAGGTATTAAACGCACGTATTATTTCTCAATGTAAATACTACTTTGTAATTAATATAAATATAAATACACGCGTAATTATACCTAAGCGACGGCGTTATGGAAGTTATTATTATTATAATAAGCCCAAGGAAAAATGCGAGAAATCGCGCTTTTTGTATATATTTGTAACATATGCGTAACATAACGGTTACCACTGTGAGTGTAATTATTGACAATGTATAACGAGTTGCATATTTGATATTTGTGTGCCTGTATCCTTTTGTATGCTATCGAGATAGAAGGAACGAAAAGAACGAAATATACATATATATAAAATATAAAGAAATGAATATATTATATATATATTAGAGAAAAATGCAAGTTCTGGTACATTGTACACATCAGGCTATACTTGTCCGAGCGACGAAATAAACTTCTAGCGAATATAAAATGTTTGATATTTATTTACTTATCTCTTCAAAATATAAAATTCAATTAATTTTCAGGATCCACTTTTTCTACCCAAGAGACCTTTTTTAACTGTGTCGATAAAGAAAGACCCGGAGCAAATTCAAAGCAGTTTCTTTCAGGTCCGCTGGTCTCATTTTTTAAACTTGTAGGCAGTGAGTTAAAAAACACCACAGACGTGAAGTCTAAAGGATCGTGTCCGGGGTAAATTAAAGAGACCTCGTAGCCTGGAGTCATTAAAAACGAGAATGACAAATGGCATCGTTGACAGTGCGAAATTAGTGAGATGAAAGCACCGTGATCTTCTGCAATTCTTTGTATCTTTTATCGAGATTTTTCTTTTCAAATTTAATTCAGTGGAATTTATCAAAATATTATTTCATTAAGGCTTCATCCATTATTTTAATCTTTCATATTTCAAGGATGAATTGCAAGATGTAAGGAATCAAGAGTCTAAACTCACTTATTGAATTTTTTCGTTTAAAATGAAAGTCATGGTTGGATGAAGTAAGAGTTTTTTGACACGAGCTGTCACTTCTCCTGGCAGAGCGAGGAAATTAACGTATAAGGGAGTCCACGAAGCCATTACCTTGAGGACTTTCACCTGAGACTGAAAAGGTAGGTCCGCTAATGTATTTCCGCATCTTTTAACCCCCACAAGCATTTTTTTTTTTTTATTTCCCATCGATCAGCATCTGTTCGTGTAGAATTCAAGCTTGTACGTATAACAGACAATCGTCTTTATCCCTCTACGAAATTTTGCTGTATCACAGCCAAAATTACGACCCCTACAATCTAGAATACGGCCTTTGTGCGCCTCCGAGTTCCATTATTGCGTTGTACTTATCGCTCACCCTCGTTCTTCCATCGTTTGCCACTTGCCGTTAAATTTCATGGAATGATTGTTTAATCGATATTGAATTTCGGAGATTGCTGAAAAATGGAACGTTTTATTTGGTCGAGTGAAATTGGCGGGATAGATTTAAGCCAGAAGGTCTTTTTAAATTCATATGTAGCCTTTTTTTTATCCGTAGGAATAAAAGTAGAAAATGGAAACCGAAAGTCGGTTTCATTAAATTAAAAAAAATCACTGACTCGAATTTTGATCTTTTTGATTCTGCCCACACCGAAAGCAGAGGCGTGAAATCAGATAATTTAAGGTTCACCGCACAAGGTCGCAATTTCTTTATAGAAAAAACCATAGGAGCAAAAACAAGAAACCCTAGAGACGTCGGGCAAGATTTTTTAATTTTGTTAAATGCCTCTTGAAGAGCCACGAGAAAAGACTAAAAAAATAAAAGAGAGAACCTGGCAACTTAATTAATGCCAAGCGACTGACTTCAGTACACGCAAAAAGGAGGCTCGTTCTAATTAAGAAAACGCTTCCGTTTTCTATTGCACAACTTTTTATTTACTTTAATATTTTTTATTTATTCATTTATTGTAATTAAAATGCTCGGGCTTAAAGTTCGAGTGAAAATTTCAAATATTATTTTGCAGCACTTACAATTAATTAATTAATTAATTAATTAATTAATTAATTAAATATCTATGGGCTGAACAAAAATCATCTAGTCGATCTTTTGAATTTTTTTTTCAAGATCAAACATTCCACTGGGGAAAATGCAAATATACAAGTAAAAAGGGAACCTCGATTCACAAAAAGGTTCATTGAAATTTTAATTAATTTTCGAATTATTCTGGGTAGTAGAGCGACTCGCAGCTTTGTATGACTTCCGGAAGCATGCATGACAGGACGCAAAATTGTCGACGCTATTAGAGCAGACGCAAGTGAGGCGTCAGTCATCAGTGATGAGGAACCCCGAGAAGACAAATTCCCCGAGACTGCGTCCTGGGATGCATTTTGCATTTTATTTTTACGCACTCTCATCTCACACTCTTGTATGTAATTACCACAGGAAATCAGTAGTGTGAAGACGAGGGCGCTTATACCCTTTTTCTTTCCCAATGTACCGCCACATTTATCAGTCAGAAAATAAAAATTACCCCAAGAATTGAGGTACTGCCTCATCCGTCATCGTTAAAAGTGTCAGAGACGTTCTTCAAATCTTTGTTTGTCTTTCTTCTATATGAAAGACGTCAAAAATGTAAAATGGGATGTTGGCCTTTAAAGATTTGTTATTTGAGTCATTTTTTGGAAATAGAGTTTTAAATTTAGAATAACGAAGCATGGATGGATTTCAATTTTTTAAGTCTTTGATGTTCAGACTTGATTTTTATCAACTCACAGATGAGGTGATTTAAAAAATTGAATTCCTTACGTCAAAACTGAATAAATATTGAAAGCGTTCAAAATATTAGAAGATTTCAAAAAATTTCAAAAGTATTTAGAAGAGTATAAGGATTATCAAGAAATTTAAATTAGGGGCGGAGGGAGCTACAAAAAGTGTGACACTGTGGTCTGTGAGAAATTGAAAATTCGAAATGCAAATTGAAAATTCAAAGCTAGAAAATTATGAGCACTTGTACTTGTACAGTTTCTAAAGTGGAAAAACTTTTCCCTGGGAAACTTCTAAAGAAATAAAACTTTCTATTTTACAACTTCTTAAACTCTAGAAGCTTTTTAACATAGTATTTCCTTAGAGCAAAGAAATTCACAACTTAAAAAATGTGGTTCCTCTTAGTTCTCTTCCCTCAAGCTATAAACTTCTGCTAGATTGACACTTATTCCAGCAAACATTCTACACTCGGATGTCGAAAACATTTTTTTTTCTGCAGTTACATAGAAAAATAATGCAAAATATATTTCATAATACTATTTAAATTTCTAACTATTTAACCAGCTTAATTTTTGGAAATATGTTAAATGAATGTTTGGCTTATGTGACCCATTTCTTACTTTATTTTAAAAGGGACCCTTTCTGGACATCCACAGATGTTAATCTCTCGGAGACAATCTGGTTCCAAGTACGAAATTGGCTCGATCCCCGCTGCTCTCGAAGCACTCGGGTCTCACGAGGGGTGGAAAAGAGCGTGCAGAAACGAGTGCCCGTTAAATTATGTTCGGTCGGTCAGAATCCTTTTAATCTGAATGGGACTTGAAGTGTCCCGATTTTATGTCGACCCACCGCTGAGCATCATCCGATTGTACAAGCCCCTTTTGCCATAAGATCTTTCGATTGGTCGATTTGTAACCCATAGATGGCAACTGATACGCAGCACAACTTTTATCTTTATAAAATAAACTATCATTGCCACATCATCACATTATGTTGGTGAAATATATAATTTAATTTAAAATAATGGAGAGAACATTCAGGCCAGGGTCGTTTGAATTCCTAAACTGTACTTAATTTTGTATACGTTCCTATATTTTTCAGCACGAGCAAATAAAAAAAGTACCTATGTAATTATGGAAGAAAATTATTGAAAGGAAAGTCTTTGGAGCCAAGGTTTTTAAAAGAATCGATACTTGTAATTGAAAACGTGCGCGCCACAATGCATGCAGCATGGTCTATAAACTCTTTTTGACATATTCGAAAGCCTAATTGTGTGCCTTTCTTTGAAGGTGATGTCTGCAAAAGATGCAAAAGAATAACAAAATAACTGCCGACATGTCAACCAGATGGCTATTGTACAAATGTACAACCAACTTGTTTCACGCGTTACTCACGATATATGACAATCTCTTTCTCACTCTCTCTTTCTCTCTTTCTCGTCCTCTTCATTTTTATTTTTATTCAATGAATAATATATAGCAATGACTGTGCGTACGTGCGATCACACGAGATGTCTCAGAAAGGACGAAGAGAGAAAGGATAATCAAATGTGTGAGTTAAACAGAGGAAGAAGAGAGATGGAATAATGAGAAAGACTGATAAAGACAGAGAGAGGAGAGAACCAACACCGGATGCTTATACGCGATTTCCCGCTACGTGTCCATTTGCAGGAAAGGGTCGGAGTTTCGCAACAATGACTTCAAAGTTCCGACAATTCAAGGTCGGAAGGGACACCGGCAACGGAAGAGACGTCATGAGGAATAATGCCAAAGATAGCACAAATAGAACAGAAATGCATAATTCAAATGAACGGTCGGTGCGGAAAAATTCGAAAAAGCATTATTTCTTCAAAATGGGTTAGACAACGAGGTATCACACAAAATTTTAATCCTGCCATTTCCTCACATTTATATCTACAATTTTCTATGTAAAAAAAGTAAATGTAGTCTGTTAATGTGATAGTTTTCAAAATAAAAGCAAAGAGAGATGATAAAAAACAATAGATATTTTAAAAATCTTGTTGACAATATTTTTCCATTAAATTCTTGTCTAGCTGTTTATCACTAATTTCTATCAGTAAAGTACAGACTTTAATATATAAACTCATTTTCAAATGGGGTTTTTTTCCGAGTATGATTATAAAAGTTCAGAAACTCCCGGTGAGATTATAAAATGAAATAATAAGCTAATGAAACAGATATGAAAACTGCTGGACGTCACGCGATTTTCGCATCGAGTTTCTCGCAAGGGTAAAAATTGTTGTCCAGAGCACTTTTCGCGATATTACACACGTCGGTGAGAGCCATTTGCGTAAAGAGTAAACCACTCGGTAGACGTTAGCAGGTGTTGAAGTAGACTGGTGCGATCAATAACGCTTTACCAATTTCATAATTCATGAATCCATAATTCATGCGGCGCATAATTCGAGACGAGAACACTTGAAATTGCCTGTATGGTCCTTGAATCTAACTCATCGACTAATATGAAGTCTGGCGCTTAGACGTTGTCTGCTGGCGGAAGTTAAAACTTCAGCGATATCTTTATTGCGAACTAAAAATTTTAGTAGTAGTTGATCGATATCGAAATTGTTTGAACAACACTAAAAATGGCGAAAAATTATCGCACGTTTAACATTCCCACGATTTGTCCGCGTTCTCGCGTAAAGTTCGATGGTCCGTGAAACGTAAATTTTCGTCGCCAACTAAAACTTACTCAAGTGCCTTCATTCGGGACGCAAATGACAAAACTGTCGCGAAAGACAACTAAAGTTTGTGTCCATACTTCCTAGGGACAAATCGCATAAAACTCAGAGACAGAAAAACAAATAAAAATATATTTTGTTGGCTTATTTATTGGCAAGTAAAAGATAATTTATGCTTGACTTTTCGAATATTTTTATTATTTCAACTTTGAAGCCGTCAACAATTTTTTATTTAAAAGAACTCGTACTGATATATTTTCCTTTATCAAAGTCGGTCAAATAAATTAGCATTTTATGTACATATTTTTTGTTTATATATTCATTAATGTCTTGGCACGATTATCCCATAAAATAAAGCAACTTTCATTTGTTGTTCGAGAAATGGTCTTCATAATGTCAAGAGATATTTAAAAGCTAATGTCTTGAGGTTCATCAAATACATACGTAAAATCAACATTGAATTGAAAATGCTGAATAATATAAATGGATTAGTTGACATTATTTCATTATTTAGTACAAACGTCCCATTTATCTTTTTTTTTCAACATTTTTGTATACCAACTTTTGAAAAAAGTAAATTTTCAAAGATTTCAGGTATCATTTCCCTTAAATAACGACTAGCCCTTTTTCTATTAACGACTAATTTTCCTTCTAAAAAACGACCCTTGTAGAGAAAATTCAATTACGAGAAGCTGAGGAGAAGATCGTGACATACGAGTTCCCATTGTCTTTTAAAAGAGGTCCATTCCTCATAAGTTACGAGATCCCACGAAACGAAAGTTCCCGAGTTCCACCTGTTTTCCCTTGGATTCAGGCTACCTGAAGGCTTTCCCATTTTTTCCCCATTTGCTTCGCCTCACGAAACCATTAAGTACACGTATATATTATAATAAGAGAGGTAAAAATCGAAAACAATATTAGACGTTGAAGGCGGGTTGGGGCCGTCATATAAATTTTGTTTTCGCGGCGCTTTTAAGTAAATATTGAAATATTTCTCTCTGGGGAACGGGCTGCCGCAGACTCGTGGCATAGGAAAAGCTCCTCTAGAGGGGTCTGTCGGGACCCCAGGATGGGGCAAGAAGGCAGCTAACTTTTCTCCGTTCAAGCGCTGTTGGTCGCACCCCATGGCGACACCACGCATAATCTAATTTGTAGTTGGGCGAGTAAAGCTCCCTCAACCTAGAGGGCGTAGAGCGACAACGGATCCTCCAACCCTCAACATCTATATATATAATATATATGTATGTAGTTTATAGAGAATGTACAAATTGGCTCTGTTTGACGACATAAAGCTCCCTGTAGCCTGTAGGTGAAATTCTGCGTCTGCGTCTACCACTGAGGGATCAACTTGTTCAGGAAGAATTTCATTGATTATTGGGCTTGTTTTCTTATACACCATTCTGGTTGAATCGAATTAATGCGGACTAAATTTCCTGCGGCACAAATAACAACCCAAGATAAGTCTCTATTCCATTTCTATCCGACCCGGTAATAAGGGTTGAATTGAGAATTTGTATTCCTACGAATCCACCAACGGGAAAAATAAAAAGTGCAAATCCTATGCCTCAATCGATTTAGTAAAATTTTTAAATTTTCACCTATTTTTTCATTATTAAATTGTTTTATAACTTACACAGTTGGAAAATATTCAAATTTATATTTATTTATATTTTAATAATTAATTAATCCCTGCTAACATGGAGGAGAATATTAACTGATGAAATCTATTCAAATAAATTCTGAATTGAAAGTTGGGAAAGCGGGTTGGAAAAGTTGTTTCGAAAAGCATAATTGGAAGGTGTAATTTTGAATTTATCAGCTATATAGCTAATCACTTAGCACAATTCAACCCTCATACTTAATTAACCTTGGCTTAACTCCATTTAATGAGAGACTACGTGTAATCACCCTTGTTCCAATGAATTTTCTTAGTATCTTGGCAGCATTAACGGAAATGTAAGTGTGCAGAAAGCTAAGGCGATCTTCTTTAAATCAATTATTCAGGTCGCGACGAGGCGTTCGTGTCTCCGCGTTTCGTGCTCTAATAAAAATATTTAAAAGATAGTACTCGCTTTTTCTCTTTTTCTCTTCATTCATTCTCTTCACTCTCTCAAAGCTCCGAGAATTTTATGGCCCAAGCAACGTGCTTTATCCCATGTACAGGGCTCATGTTGTATATATAGGGTATCTATAAAGTTACTCCTTGGCTTTCGAGAATAATCTCTTCCGAACGATGTCTCGCAAAATAACAAGAATGATGTGCTCTGGAAATTAATTTCCTGTCGCACTTAAAAGAAAATGAGACGTTTATGAGAATGGCGGAATAATTTTAAATCCTGATTTAATCAGAATTCTCTGCTCGTGTAAAAGGAAATTGAATCAGGAATTTTTTTATTTAGATTCGTTATCAGTATTGAGTGCGTTGAAAAATAATTTTCCAATCCCTAGTAACTTAATAAATACATCCAAGTTTAATTTATTTTAAATCCAAAAGGGTTCAATTACTTTATTTTTTAGACACCCTGTAACATGTAGTTCGGACCCTTGATGCAACCTGCCCATGTTTTATAACCCAACGAGTTTAATGCTCGCATCAAACTTTTAATTGCCTGGCCAGTCTTACAAATTACTAACAGATGGGACCCTGTAAAAATAGCTATGCTGTGGAAAAACTTACGCCGATGTTGCATTTTCTAATCGATTGCAGGGCTTTGGAGGAATAATGATAACGTGAATATATTGTCATGTAAATTTCACTAAAGTTAAATGAAATTTTAATCCTCTTGAAAATATTCAGTTTCTTATTTTTTCACTTTTATAATTACCAGCTCTTTTGCATTTTTTGTGAATTAGACATCTATTACCTATTTTATTACCCGTGCTCTACCTAATTTTTATCTCTTCTTTATCTTTTTAATTGAAAACAAGGTAATTAGTGATAAAATTTACATTACTGATAAAATCTAGAGAATTTCGACAAGAAGACTTGAATGTCTCAATCGTAGATTCTGCGTCGAAAGGCGACTGTCTTCGAATGATCATTAATGTCATATGTAATTGTGACTTTCTCATCTGTTAAATACCAACATCTTTTCCAGGCCGTTGACGCTAGCTAGGTCCAGTGATGATCTTCATCTTCACAGCACGCGACGAATATCGAGCCCCCACTGTTCCACACACGGAACCATAAATTCAGATTCTAACGTTACATCTTTGGACGAAATCCCCACTGAGATTCCAGCGTTGACAATTTGACATGCAGGATTTGACACAAGACATTCTTATATTTTATGATGATTTACGTAAGAATAAGTGGGACAGAAAAATAAGGAAAATGAGAAGAAGATGTGGGTGTCGATACAGGGGGATCAGCAGGTGGTCCTATTTTCGGGCCCTAAGCTATTTAGAGCAGTCGGGGGTCCTAGAAGATGTTGGGGTCCTTTTTAGACAGATTCTACGACTCCAGGCGCCACTACTTGTCGTAAATTAGCGATGTCCCGGGTTTTTCGTGCAGGTGAAATAACAGGCGAGTGAATAGTCAAGAAGAGAAAATTTATACTTAGCTGGCAATTAAACCGCTTTCCTTTCTACGAATAACCTCCATTCTTACTCAACCTTTAGGGTGATAATTGCATAGTCCCGAAATACTTAATTTCAACCGCCTCCCCTTTACCTAAGACTTAAACCAGACTTCTCTAGCTAATATTTTTAAAAAACGGGTACATTTTTGTTTTCTAAAATCAAAACATTATATTAAAATTGATTAAAAGGATGAAATATGAAATATGTCAAGATTTTACCTCGGGTTTTACAGAAAAAGTTGCTTATTGTATTTGTGATTTCTTATGCATTGACAAATAGAGTCAGCAGTATGAAATCAAGAATGAATAATCAAAGTCTTGAATAAAATTCCATATCGAAATTTTAATCCTCCTATCAGATTATCCCGCCTGCTGCCCTCTTTTTCAGAGGAGGAAAATGTTTATGCAATGACCCGTGCAGAAATTGCCATATTTTTTACAGATTACCGATCTGGCCCAGATCGGCTTTAAGCGATCTGGACCGGGTCGGGGATAATGGCATGGCCCAGAGTAGTGCCAGACCGGGCTCGGGTTACTATTTCCACCACTATGTCGCTGATGTTCGGAAAAATGGCGCTCCAATTTCTCTGCAGTGTGTGAATTTTTAAAGGTGTTGATCAACTTTATATTCATTTAAATTGTACAAATGAAAAAATGCCAAAAACAAAGAGCACACGACGAGTCCGGAAACACCGCGCGATTCAACCATACCTAGAAAATATAAATGAAGGTAAATTAATCATTCAGTGTTTATATATACATATACATATATAGTGCGTCGAAACCTAACCTCAAAATTAAAATATAAGTTTTAGTTATTGACAAAAAATAAAAGTGTTTTTTAAGTCACTGCAGGTGATGTAAATATTGAAAGGGAAGTGGTAAATATTGGGAAGTGATGTAAATATTGAAGTGATAAAGGGATGTGATGTAAATATTGAAGTGATAAAGGGAAGTGATGTAAATATTGTAAGTGATAAAGGGAAACCCTTTATCACTTATTGTAAGTGATAAAGGGAAGTGATGTAAATATAAAGGGAAGTGATGTAAATATTGTAAGTGATAAAGGGAAGTGATGTAAATATTGAAGTGATAAAGGGAAGTGATGTAAATATTGAAAGGGTAGGGCCTAGGTCGGGCACTGACCAGGCACCGATCGGGCACCGATCGGGCTACTGAGTTCGGCCCCGGTCGGGCCGTGTGTTTCATCAGCGGTCTGGCCCAGACCAGGTTCCCCGATCTGGGCCCGATTTGGCCAGATCTGGGCCAGATCGGGGCCATGGCGAAATTTCTGCTCGGGGAGTTTCCGCAAACGGCAATAGCACAGGTTCGTGCACGCAAGGCGATTTCATCTGCGACTAAACTCGAGCCGTGGCTAAAATCTGGGTGCATGTAACAACAGAAGTTTGCAAAGGAGAAGGGAGTGTTACGTAGAAGAGTAAAAGGGAAGAAATTTACTGCGTGGAGCAGCGAAAAGAAAACAATGTAAGATTGTGAGGTACCGATGCAACTCTCGATTCGCCTCAACGATTTCTATGTATATTTTAAAATTCCGAGTCCTCTACCCCGATTCTGCTTTCGAACGAACTTTCCAGATAAACATTGATGTAATGGCAGTTTTATAGGGAATTTATCTGCAGATATACGATCGAGCAATGATGCGAGACCCGTAAACAAGACTTCGGTTTTCCATTTCCGGAATAAGCTTCATGGAGTTCCAGCAGTTTTATGCCCGTCTGATACTGCGAATCTAATTATGAGTAAGGTTCATTGATTTTTATGCCGAAGGATTTTTTTCTGAGCGCAATAATAATTTTGTATGTACTACTTTTATTTCCTCTAGTCATTCTCTTATTATAATCTTACACAAAAACCATCATCAAATGTAACTTATGGGTTGATTTTCAACCTTTACGATAAAGAGTGGAAGTCACGATTTCTCATAAAGAAAGAGATGGAACTACATATGTGCTTTTTTCCTTCTGTCTCACGTTGGTTATATTATTATTTAGGTACTCGAATAGCCAATAATGACTTATTCTCAGAATTTCCGAAACATAAGGAATAGAATACGGAAAATATGAAATTTTTACCTACTGGAGGCATGTAACTGATTAGTAACTTAAGGTTTTCAAAGTCGTTGGTATAAACTTTACTAGCCGAGGTAAATTGCAGTTTTTTAATAAAGCCCAGAAGAGCAGAACTTTGGCTGGTTTGTGAAACTCAACTACCAACCGTCTGCTTTAACTAAAAAGAAGAAAAAAAAGAGACTAAGATGAGGAGAGACCAGAGACGAGAGACGAGAGACTGAGGCCAGGATTTTCACCAGTAACTAACCTACGTCTTTTATGGAATATTGATTACGAATTAATCTAGAATGTTCTTCTCCTAGTGAGACTAAAACGGCCTGGTGCCAGATGTAAATTTTGCCTGGAATGCGACAAGCATTATATTTGTGCACAAATCGCGGAAAATTTTTATGGAGGTAGTAGGACGCCTCATTCTCTGCAAGCACTCTCGTTAAGGGATTTACATTCTTAAAAAAAATCGGTCTCTACTTACTGGCAGGTGGCCCTCGGCTTCAAATCAGACGAGTTACGTTAACTGAATTCAAATTGGTTCTCCGCCTGGCATTAACATAATTCATACGCCCTTACGCCTCGAAACGTCGGCGAGCTTTGTTGAGCCCATAGCTCTTTATTATAAATCCAAAGCGACCGCATAATTTTCAGATATAAACATCGGTGACTGCGTGAACGATGATTAGGATGCATACAAATAAATTTCTCTACTATGGCAGTCTCACACTCACACATCTTGTTCCCAGTTGATTCAAGAGTGATAAAAAAAATTACTGTTAGTCGTAACTTTATCTTCGCGGGTTTTATTTTTTATTATTCAGAGCTATTGTTGCTTTTTAATAGTGCAGTTTTTAAGAGTGTACTTTTTTCAGTTGCTATTTTCAATATTAACTTGTACAATGCAATTCCATGCAATCCTCAAATGCTATCCAATCCAGCCGTTAACTGAATATTTTATTTTCTCCTTCGAGTCATATTTGCAATACTCTTTTCTGGATTTACATTCCCCACTGTGCTTTCAAGCAAGAACACACTCAGCAATAATGGATACTAAAACATTCAGAGTATAGCCGAAAATGCAACTATAACCGGAAATGCTCTCCGAGCGTCTATTACCCTCGAAGTCTGCACCCAGCCAATTATTCAAATCTTTCTTCACTGGGTCGTTCTTGACTAATTATCGTTATTATCTACCGATCAGCAGTGATGTACAAGTAGTTGCTTGTACTGAATCACTTGTGCATAGTCATCACGTCGGGTATCTGTTAACAAGTCCCCCTCATTAATAAAGGACCTATATCACGTCGCTTGAGCTCAGACGAGAGGGTAACATTTATAAGTGGGACATAATTTACGATTCAGCACACCACTCTTTCAATGCTGAATACAAAATCTCCAAGAAATTATTGATTCTAAAAATACTTTGTCAACTGCCGAATATAGGTACAAATATTATGCTAATTAGAATTGATACTAGAATAATAATATTGATACCCTAATATTGAAACCAACAGTTTCTTTCTAACATGTTTTGTTCTTTCTTGTATATTTTTAATTGGAAAGGTTATGAGGCTGTAAATTAGTAATTTCGCGAAATTACTCTTGTACGGAGGGTGCGATTTAATAGGTTCCAGGAGCATGATATGGGGGAGCGAAATTATCGTACAGGACCTTGTCTTGTATGGGTATTGCAGTCCAAGTTGGGGAAAGGTGGAAGCTTAATAGGCATATACGAGCAGTATAGTACATGATACTATATACTGGGTAGAGGTGAATGGGTAGTCGAAACCCTGAAATGCTATGGTGGTTGTTCTATGGTTCTATAGTCTATGGGGTTGTCGGTCCAACAGCAAATTCTCACTCGTCTTTATCACGTGGAGACCATTCCTATTTGTCCTCCTGAGAGCGAAACCGTGTCCCAGCTTCCGCCAAGGCACGCGTTCGCCCAAGAACCCACGAGAAACACGTTCACAGGTATACATTCCATTTTATGGTCGTCGAAATAAGCCATACGAGACTCGCTTTAATGTTCTCTAAATCACCATGAATCCTAATCATTCAGTATCGAACTGTCAATGATTCAGTATGTTAAATCTAATATTTATTCAATTTGTTTACTATTACTATTTACTATGTTTATTTGTTTACTTATTGATTAAATTTCGAATGTAATCCATCCATCATTTAAGAATGTGATAATAAATCTGTGAATCGCTTGGCGAGTCGCGTTTGCAGACATGACTTTTTATGAGCATGTCGTCGATGAATTAAGGCAGTTTAAAAAAGAAAAGATGGAATAGGAACAAGAATAAAAACAGAAAAAAGACACGAAACCTGATGTCGGCGCGAGACACGTTCGCCTATTGGCCGATCGCTACACGAGCAGGATTAGCCGATTGAATAATTCATTGTCTTCGGTCTTGTCAAAAGGAACCGATAGTATTCCTCTTTTCTTCTCCTTCCTTCACATCCTTTTTTTTATTCCTTTTCCCCACCCGTTTGACTATCCTACTTTGTCTCAGTCGCTCATTTCTCAAGGGAAGGTACGCTTAGACATCTCGTGAGACTTCAGCATGCAGACGTCATTTTTCAAGAAGCCAGCTCTATTTTTTAAAATTTTGTTTACCGTAAATGTAAGCATCTGCGTTGGAAGATCGTAACAAAGAGTTATTGTCATGATTGGGCGATGATAAATTATGCGACTGAGCTCAGCATAATTTCATCCTCAAGAAAGTTCCTGGAATGACAGTGTACAATAATCTTCAATACAAACTTACAACTAGTTTCGATGCTAAATTAATATTAAGTTGTTCAAAAAAATGTAATTGAATAATTGTTTTGTAATAACATAATTGGAGGGAAGTGGCTAATCAAAATTTGTATCTGCACGCTATACATGGACACTAATACGAGAATAACCATCTGAGGCTTCTGATGACTCATGGGTCACTGAGGAGACATTATTGCAAATGTACCCATACGACTGAATTTCAGGAGTCCACTAAAATCACTATAGACGATTGTTATGGGATTAGTCAGACAATTATTTTACCGAGATGTTTTCAAATAATTATTCTATCATTTAAAGCATCACCACAAAGGTGTTTAAGCAAGTCGATTTTAATCTCGCAAAACAAATATTCGAGTTGAGATTAATGGTAGATCGATTATAGGAGATAATAATTATTCAACCCAAAATGCCAAACGTCCATCCAGTGATTGTTTTTTTTGTGGAGCCAATTATCCTCGCCTCGTAAAGCGTAATCATATCTCTAAGAAGAGGCTTACTTTACGGAACGTAAATCTAAAAGTGAGGAGTTTTATTTACTATATAATTAGAGCGCGCGAAGCCATGCATATTGGATCACTTTTCCTACCGTACCGGTTCAAGATGATGAAAAATAATGATGACTTAACCTCCCATAATTATAGATTTTTTAAATAACAGTAGAGTCTAAAATTTGAGGGGTTTCAAGAGATTTGAAATAACGAGATTTTAAGAGACAAGATTTAAAGAGATTTAAAATAATTTCAAAGAGTATTTTAAGGCATTTTAGAAATCAAGGTTTGTTAGATCTTGTGTCTGATAAGAGAAACACAAAAATCTCATGAATCGCAACAAAGTTTCTCAGAGGGTAATAAACAATCTCTCGAGAAAACCAAGACGTAGATGTTATTGGAATTAAGGTACATATGGCAGGGTTGGAGAAAGGGGAGGCATCTGTTGCGCCTCCGTGAACAACATTTACATAATCGCAGGGTTTTCTTGAGTGGCAGGCTACATTTCTATGTCTCGTCCCCTTTCTTTCTTTATATATATTTTTGGGCTTTATGTTTTGCGTGTACATTTGCCATTGTTGGGAAAGTCATCTCTTAAGGGCTCCAGAGGTAGACTTTCTCTAAGGATATTTTCAGTAATCGCACACAAGGAGAAACAAACCTAAGAAGAAAGAAGGAATTGAAGAAAATTGGGAAAGTGTCTTTTTTTAAAAGAGACAAAGAATTCAAATCATTTCAATGTCATAAAAGGATAGATTACTTAAGCCCAGAAAGGAAATACTAAAAGAATATTGAATAAATACTTTTGATGAATGAATAAAATAACTTTTTTTAAGACATAGACCCTGAGAGTTCTGACAAGAAACGCGGAACTAATTCAGCAATAGATCTACTGGACGAGGATTCTCAGTATGAATCCACAATGGGATAAAAATATTATATTTCTAAAACATTGCGAGGGTTGGGGTATCAATCATAGGAGGGTGAATCCAGATAACAGAGGACTATATACAGAGCGGTACTAGAATTATACATTGGCTCATATCTGGGATATTCAGGATGCAATAGCTACTACTGGCCCTTAGGTTGATGAAGCGATGCCAAAGCATCCCCAACATTGTGCAGGGGTGGAAATTCTCGAGAAGACGATAGCAAGAGAAGGAGGATACAAAAGAGGAAGGAGTAGTCGAGAAGGGAATGATATGATTTGCATGTCGTGGCGTGAACTTCATGCCTGCCAACGTGACGAACCATGCTGCATACGAAATGAGCAGGAGCCCAGTCTTCGATGTTCCTTTCTTGAGACATCATGGTCGGACAATGAAGCAGACGTATTTCTTAATCTCCTGCCTCAGTTGCCACGTCGTTTCGGGAAGTGAAGAAAAGAATGGCATAATAATGTTGGGAGAACTTAATTAAGCCTCATTCAAATGTTGAACGTCATACATTAGTTGCATTTTCACGAATAGAGGAAAATCTTATTTAAGTAATAAGTTAGTATAAGTCTTCAATATGACAATGACCTCAGAATTTTTTAAAAAGGTATTTCAATTATTAGGCTTATACTCTAGATTACTTTTATTAATATGGATAGAAATTAATACTTGGAAGATGAATAATTGGGTGGAATTGCAGCCGATATTTTGATATGAAGCTAGATGTCGTAATAGCATTACCCTTAATGATTGTGGCGCTATCGTGCCCTCTTGGTCTTATCGCATTTCCTGTTCACTACCCACAGAGTTCCTCATGCTACCACCGTTGTTGTTATTGTTGTCGCACAGTCACGGAGGCGAATTTCACTTTGCAGAAGGAGCATTGTGCGAAAGCTATTTGGTAAATAAGATTATTACTGCATAAATAACTTTCTTATGCCAGACAGATAATACAAGTCTTGTGCAATGTGAAGTCTCCCACACCGAAGGATGTATGGATATGTGAAATTACCGTTGAATGGTACATACACATAATTCTGCGAAAGCTCCATGCCCGTGCAACATTAAAATTTTACTTTTACAAAATTTTACTTCTGAGAAAACAATATATGCGATGTTAAATAAAGATGCTAGCAGAATTCTGCTAGCATGGTGGATTTTATGCTACATATATACTTTGTAAAGCGGCTGAACTTTAACCTTCCTTAATGCCGATTATTATATCAACGTGTGTATACTATCATCAGTTAGAGTGACAATTATTGTAATTAGACACGAGACACTTGACACGAAATTGACAGGTATGCTCATCCATTTCCTTGTCAACTGGATATGAGCACGTATCCATGACTATGAACATGTGTGTGTGTATGAATAAGCTATGTGTGTACTACAACCGCAGACAATGTTCGTGGTTTTCCGGATAGCTATTCGCGAGTCTGCAACGCATACACAAGTATCGATATGACATAGCGTCATAGCATATCCGGAAGACAGCTTTACAGCGACATTGTATTGGAAGACAAATTCCTCCGACATTCCTGCCGTTAACTACTTTGGTACACATTTAGCAAACATCAATTCAAAAGACAACATTGAGAAAAAAATACTTGGAAATCAATAAATATACTTTTGAATCAATAGATCTCGTTCAAAAACAGATCTTTCAATGATTCAAATGAATTTTTAATGAAATAAGAATTAAAGAGAGTCATCCTTAATGACACCAACAGATTTTAAAAGTACCCTTCAAAATTGACAGAACCTCACAGAATTGGATATTGAATTGCAAATTTCATTGTTTTGAATAAGGCCTGTTGTTTCTTCGCCCTGACTAACTAAATAGCAGGAATAACCAAAGATATGGTGATGGGAGATGGAGATGAGGATTTAGGGTAATGAAGAGAGTGGGAAGAACTAAGGATGGTGTGAAGTTCGAACTATGTTGCGTCCTGGGAGCAAAGGAACGAACAATTAGGATAAGTAATTGACGGGCATTCCATGGTTCGAGTTCGGCTCCGTTTGTGTAACTTAAGTAATTGTAGCACCAACTCTGGAATGTTGCAGAATGGTTGTAACGTAACTTCTCGCGGCAGAACGCGGTTGTGTGTAAATGCAGGAAAATTCACGTACGACTTGTACTCGAATTCCTTCGAGAGAATCTGAATTATTAAT
Organism: Synergus itoensis; assembly: GCA_904066005.1. Classification (NCBI taxonomy): domain Eukaryota; kingdom Metazoa; phylum Arthropoda; class Insecta; order Hymenoptera; family Cynipidae; genus Synergus; species Synergus itoensis. Next base: position 2,896,140 of record CAJFCP010000116.1, on the reverse strand, counting down.
GCAAGGCACCAGAAAGGTCATTTCTGGAAAGTGGCTTTAGGCCAATCGTAAATTTACTTTAATTGCCTTAAAAGATTCACGTTTTATGTTCTCCTAAAGTGCTATTGCATTCCGCTCTCCTTATAGTGTTATGAATATCGTTTGCATATTGATATTGGCGCGAGCCCACCAAATGTTTTTCATTTCTCTATATCTTGTTGGATTATAATATTAGATCAAAAAGAATCGAGAATACATTCACTGTATTTGCTTACTGAGAAGAATTGCTTGTATTGATTTTAAGGATGAATAACAATGTGGACAAGTAACTCAACATATGACAAAACAGAAGTATCTTGGCACTCTGCCAGACTCGATATTGCAACCACGCGTTTCGCCATCAGGCAACTATTGTCCAACCAGCCGAATAGGGTTAAGTAAATTTGGAGGCGTAGAAATAATGGTTTCCTACTTGGAACTGAGACAAAGAACTTTTCAAAGTTCTCCCTGCCGGAAGGAGAAAATACTTTCAATTTTACCCTTAAATCAAGAAGACAAAATACTAAACAAAAACATTCGTGTCTAGACGATATTTAAGCAAATGTTCCATTTAATATGGTTTGTTCGCGAGCAATATCTTATCGGTTGTCTTCGGTATTAAAAATATCTATCCATCAAGCCCTATCCTCCAGCCGAAGTCTGCAGAAAGTGACTTTAGGGTGAACAGTAACCTAGCAGTGGCTTCCCCCTTCTAAGCACTCCAAGTTACGTGCCTTGACTTACAAATGGAACAATAATATTATTTTTCTATGTTCATATGACTCATAATTTCTGAAAAAGGTCGATTTTACTTAAATATACAAATTTTTTATATTATTGCTTCATTTTGTTTTTAGTATTCAAGAACGGCATTCTTTCCGGACAGGACATTCATAATTGATACAGATTTGCATAATTATTAATGTAAACATCAATGTAAAATATGTGAACAAATTAGGCACTGTGCAGGCAGTACATTTCTCCGATGTGTAAATAATGTTAAGTATGTATATCATAGAGGCCAATTTAATACATGGCGATCGCTAATTGGTGCGTTTATGGTATACAAACAAGTTCTACGAAAAAGGAAGACGGTGACTACAGCCATTTTCAAGAGAAGGTACCTGCACAGGTATTCAATGGCATTAAACCTAGTTTACTAACGATCAACTTATGTTATATGCAAAATATTTTTCAATTCATACACGAAGATGCATTTTCGCATTTATCGAATTAAAGGATCTCATTTGATATCAAATATCCTATATTTTTCTACAAGCTTCAGTCATAATTTAGTAATTTGTAACAAAATAAAACCGTTCGATGCCTTCTGGGGTTAAAAATAGAAAGCAGTTAAAGGATTTTTTTTACCCACAAGCAGCAATACTGCAAAAGGGAACAAATTAATGAGTGGATGGGGAGACACAAAACTATTTGATCACTATGCTCTCTATGTTTCTCCTTTGACAGCTTCCGGCGATTTTTTTCCTTCCAGAGCTTTCGCTTTCTTTCTCTCGCCCCTGAATTGAACCTCTGCCCGCTTAGATTCCAAAGCTCTATTAGCAGTTTCTTAGAGCGCCTTCAAATGGTCCATCTTAACACACCCAGAGGGGAAAACATTCTATGGTCAGAAGAGAATTTTATGGACTGCGCAATGGCCAGTAGATTCCGACCTAACAGAGGGTGGACGTTGGCCTTTATTGCAAATACGACTACCGTGTCCATGCCTCTTGTTGCGATTACGTCACGGATCGCAGAGTCTGCCCTTAAGAGCCCAGATTTCATTTTCCTCCTCGTTAATTGAAGCCAAATTAAGGAAATCTGTTCCTTTCATGTACACTTGGGCAAGTGCCTCGTTACATCACATCAAAAAGGATCATTTCTTAATGAGTCTGCGGGTGACACTTTAATATTACTTCATTCGTCTTGAATTAAGTTGATAACCTTCACATTACTTCAAAATTTAAATTTAGAGATATTATATTTGCATAATAAATAATTGCAAGGCGGGCATAACTTCATTTCGTATGAAAGAGTACTCACATCATTGAATTTATTTGACTTTCGTAAGGATCGGTATATTTAAAGTCGCTCTGTAGATGCAGACTGCTGGGATACTTGAATAAAGATCTTCACTATTGCTCAGGACCATTAGTAGAATAAGATTGACCCTTCCGCACAGACTACGAACAGGGGCTACAAGAAGCATTGCACTCAAAGGACTTTCCTACTAAAAGAACACAAAGATGTTTTTCCGTTGGATCGTCCTCTGAGCGACTAAATTTATTCTCAGGACCGTAAATAAAAGATCTGGAATAGCTTGATCTTTCAACTCAGTTAATTCATTTGAACAAAACCTTAATCTAAGACAACCTATTTTATATACAAGGTGTTTCGGAATTTATTTTGTTCTCTGTAGGAATTGTTAAAGGACGAAAAAATAAGTCGACAAGACCCTTTGCAAAATTTTATCAGACATATAGTTTTTGAGCTAGAGAGGTTCGAAGTTAAAAAGGAAGTAGGACAAAGATCAAAAAGAAGTAAGATAAATCTTTTCTCTCTCACACAATGACTTCACGTTTAACTTCAAACCTCTCTTAGCCTATTTTCTATTCAGAATAGAAATTCCAACGTTAATAATTTTCTGTTCTATTTTTAATTTCTTTACTACATAAGCAAATAAAATGCCCGCCCCTTATTGTCAGCTAATTCCGGAACTATCGGCTGATATTCAAATGTCAAGGGAGTAATTGTGGAAGCTATTCTTGAAAAGGTCGATCCAATCACCCAAAACGTGGAACTTCTCAAAGGGTAGGAAAACAGTGACGTAATGATCCACCTGCACTGCGTGGCGCCATCCCTCGCAGAAGCCCTTAACCCATTCACACCCTGTGCAACCCTTTGTTTAAGCGGTACTGAAAACCAAAATCCCGATGATAATTAGACAGTAATAGCATTTCCACGTTAAGATCAATCACGTTAGTTATTAGTTATTTTTACATCCCAAGATTGTGTGCAAATCTGTATCTCGAATAGAAAAAATAATTTTAAAAGGGGATTTTGGTTTCAACCTTTGAACTATGTTTTTATTTTCATATTCTATTGAATAATCTTAAGAGGCGCGATTTTGTACCAAAAGTCATACGTAAGATTATGTAAAATTCGGTATCAAATTGAAGTCAAATTATTTTGATTCCGACGGAATCATATGCAGGAAAGTTTCAAGAAATCGATTCATCTTCAAAAGAAGGGGTTGAATTGAAGAAGGGTACTTTTTAAGACACATCGACCCGTGTATAATTCAATCTCGTGCCAGTTCGCGGAACTGGATGATAAACATCAAGTAGCAGAATCACAGAAGTCAGAAGAAGCTTGAAAGCTCGCAGGAGTGAATGAGAGGAATGAATGAAAGAGAAAATGAGACAAAGATGCAGAATGATAAAGTTAGTAATAGATAAACGAGGATAGGGTTATAAATAGAGAGAGAAAGAGAGAAAAAAAGAGAGAGAGAGAGGGCTAGCTCTGTTTCGGATCTCCTAAATACCAATTAGGGATGGAAACTTCCCCTTTCATGTTGATTCGTGCCTCCGGAGTTATCTCGAAGTTCGCATTGTTCTTCATCTACATCAGTCTCTCTCTCTCCTTAGAGTACAGAAGCACGAACCATCAAGTCTGGCATTAGGGTTGGCAATAATTCTAAAGCTGTGTCGAGACTTTCCAAATATTGTGCCAACCGTTTAGGCAATGGCTATATATCAAGGGGTAGAATCTCCTTATAGGAGCTCCTTCAAGTAGGATTAAAAATTGAGTCGCGAGGCGAACTTCCAACTAAAGAACCCAGAACGCATTTCAGTCACTTTTTAATTAACATTTTTGTAAAGCCTTCAATTATTCTGGATTACCTTCTTCCAGATATTCGGACCTTCTCGGTAATATATTTCATATTAATATTCCTACTGTTCAAAAGAGGATTCATCTGATTCGAATTTCGTCACTGGGGTGCCTATCAGTAAAAGAGATTTTCGTAAAATCTTTTCAAATCGTATTATAAAAAGCAATGCAGAGTACTACTGAAGTGAATTTTATTTTTGTATTTCAATTAATTTTATCAGATTTTATGTGATTTTTAACGATTTTCCGAAATTGGAGAAATCATTCAAGTTTTGAATGGGTTTCAATAATGAATTATGGTCGTTAGTATATTACTATATTTCGAGATGCCATCGCAGTTTTGAAAAGTTTCGTTTACAAGCACCTTTTTTATTACACACAATCGATAGAAGCAGCGAAAGAAAATTGCAATTAATTCCTATTCAGCACGCAGATGCGTTTGCATACTAGGTTGCACTTTTTCGCTGAGCAAACTGTCACTGTCGGGTAAATTTGAACCCAAAATGCTGATCGCTGTGGTCCATGCGAAATCGCGAAACTAGCAGCGGCGTTAAATTTAGTCTATCGAGTATACACCCCTTCGAAATTGAATTAAATCGTTTAAATGCCTTATGTTTAGAGGGGAGAACCCTTTCCAGGTCCCTACATCATTCGGAGAGCCCACAACTTTGGTGAGATAAATGTAATCAACGCTGTAGCCTCGGCGAGATACTATTTAAATATGTAACCAAAAGAAAACTTTTTTTTTATTTTCACTCGAACTTTTTTTTCTGGTCTACACTTCCTTTTTTATCTTGAGAATTTCAATTACATGTCTAAAAAATAGTGCTAAGAAGCTTTCACACGATCTAGGACAAATGGGAGGCTTTTACTTTTTTTTCTTGTAGTATAATGCGACTCCCGACTGTGCGTATCTATTTCTATTTATAAGTCAACAGATATCAAAGGAATCCCGCTTTTTTTAGTTTTTATTTATTACCCGAGAAATACTGCGATGAGAATCTAAAAAGATTATATGTAAACATCATAATTGAGTTGACTAATTAAGTTAGGAAGAGTTGAAAGATTTATTGTGTAATTTTTTTCGACAGGTTTAATACTTAAATTTAGTGTGAATGCTGGAAGTGGTAAAATTTTATAGAAGAGATTGGAATTTTGAATATAAGAAATTTAATTTGTGGAGAGATGAAACATTTTTTACAGGTTTTTACGATCTTCATAATTTGTCAGATGCATCCAATTATAATCTGATTTATTGACTGTGAAGAAATTTCTAAATAGATTTAACAAATCTAATTTAATGTAAAATTATTCTTCCTATGCTCATTTTTAGTTCAAATTTGCACAATTTGAAGCATTTTCATTGGAAATAAGTAAATTTTTTAAAGGTATACTTTTTGATTTTTGACTATACACTATGATATTCGAACTATACAAATTGTGGCCCTGAAAAAGTGATTCTTCAATTGCTTTAGATTGTTGTGCGCAGAATTTTTCAGTCTATAAATAAGTATGTGTAGTTTTTTATGTTGACTACCTTAGAAGACTGTCCTATAGTGCTATAGTTGACATTAGAAATCCATGTACTTTTTTAATAACAGGTATTTGGACTGAAAATGCTGTGTACAATACAATTTCTGTTGGTATGCAATATAGACAAAAAGACCTTGTGCTTTCTATAAACATAGAAAGTTTGAATACTACTTTAGTCTCTATAGAAAAGTTGAAAGTGACAGTTCATTGTGTGATTTTTACTAAACACTGTGTAAATTTGTGACATTCGTGGAAAATATGAGATTAATCTTTATACTACAAATATGAATCCCAACTTTATATTTACGATCTTCCTTCTCTTTAACTATCTGACCGAATCCAAACGTAAAGTAGATAGTCCAACATGGTTGAAGCACATAACGAGGCACACTGTTCGGAATTTAAAAGTGTATCAAGTGATTTTCCTGATAGATGATGACACGGTAGAAGAGTTTTCAGTTGTAGATACCATAACTCGGCAATTAGAACGAAGGTCTCCTTCTACCAGTTTTACTTTCGAACAGATCAATGCAAACGAGGTTCAGAATTCCAAATTTCCAGAATCATTGGAAAGTCTCAGATCAACGACCTTCTTCATAGTCCTGAGTTCCGTCTCAAGTTCCATGAAACTAATCAATCCGATAAATTTTATAATCAAATCCTCATCGCCAAAGATACGACCAAAGTGTTTGTTTCTGCTTTTCTCCCGAAACGTCAAACACTCAAACTTTGAAAAATTACTTTCTACAATGTGGCAAAAACAGTTTCTGGATGTCACGATTTTAGAAGTTATTACTGATGAAAGTGAAAATAGGAACCCACTTTTAACTTCTTGTCCGAAAATTGCACAAGTGCATTATCTAAATCCGTTCAACAACAGTTATTTAACACAGATGTATACTTCGCGAATTGACTGGTTCCCAAACAAATTGAATAATCTACACGGTTACGGATTAAAAGTAGGTTTATTCAATCGCCCACCTACTGCTTATATTATAAGAAATTCTACTTTTTATCCTGTTAAGGCTGATGGATATGATATAACATTTGCAAATACCTTGTCACGAAAGATGAACTTTTCCATGATTCCTCTTCCTTCAAGAGAGGAGAACTTTGGAAAGTTCGACTGCAACCCGGCTAGATCCACCGGCTATCTGCGAAATATTTTCTACAATGAAATACAGTTCATCGTGCCCCATGGAGTTGGAATGAAAGCATGTCATAATGCATCACCCTTTGAGTTCACGGTATTCGGATTAGAAAATTTCCATATTCTGGTACCAATTATAAAGAAAGAGACAAGTGTTCTAGTAGGAAAGTGGGAATTTTTCTTGACGATGATATTCATTGTCTTACTGACAACCAGCATTTGGACCACATCTCGCCTCTTAAAGATGCATTCTCCTTGCTGGAAATCAATCAACATCACTGGACTTATAATGCAAGTCGCGATTCCTGTACAGCCAACGAATTTCAAAGAAAGAATTCTTTTCATCTGCATTGCTATTTCTAGCATTATGTATGCTTCAGAAATGTATTCAGGATTAACTGCCTTTCAGATCAAAACTGAGTTTAAGGACGAAATGAACACTTTGGAAGACTTTCACCGATCAGACATGAAACTCTTAGCCCATCCGAATGTAGCGAAAATCTTGAGCGATAATACTGAAGGAATTGTACATGAGTTAATCAACAACAGTATTTCGACTGTTAATATCCTGTCCACATGCTACCGAGAAATGCAAAAGAAAGATACTGCCTGCTTAACAAGAAATACAGAAACTTCATATTTGATCCAAATGTTAAAGGACGAGAATGGGTTGTCAAGAGTAAAAATCATAGAGGAACCAATGTGGGTGGCTCTACATGTTATGCAACTCGAAGCTAGTTCTCCTTACACTGAGAGATTTAATGCCATTGCGAAAAATATAATCCAGTCTGGCTTATCGGTTAAGTGGATAAATATGGGATCAAGAAACTTAACAGTCACCTGGAGCAACAAGGAAATGAATGAAAGGCAAAAAATCTCCCCAACAAGCATACTCAGTGTGCTTTTGATTGTATTAGCACTAGGTTACAGTGCTTCCATCGTGATTTTTATTGGCGAAATTGTAGTTGTGAAAATCATGAAAACTTTTGGAAATCGCCAATAATTGCTTTATCAGGTATTTATACGTATTTTAAAAATGATTTATGGGAGCTTTTAGTCTCTTAAGAAGATATTTTTAGACTTGGAAGAATATTTTCAATATAGTTCTTGGAAACGTTAAAAAAAATCAATACGAAGTTGTAATTTTCTTTAGTACTCACATATTCTATACCTATGTTTAACCTGTCTTTAACATACTTTTCGATTTGGCTCTGATTTATGGAAAAAAAGAAATTGATTATTTCTAGTATTCATCAGTTCTACCTTTTAGAAAAATTGGACTATCAATTTACTAAAATGCGAGTTTTAGAGTTAGTAGGAATATAACTTTTAGGTACAAACAAATGGTCGTTTTCATTTTAGAGGAAAGACTATAGAAATCCATTGCGGTTGCACTTGTACGGGGCTATAATTTTCTGGTTTTGTGCTCGGGTAACGTATGAGTTTCTCCCAGAAGATACTGCGAGCCGATAATAAAAATTCATGCGAAAATCAATAGTGGCATCCCAGTAAAACATACGTGTCAACGTACAGTAGAATGGGGAAAGTTTTATGATGATAAGAGTGGCTCACGTGTCACAGAAGGGTTCGATAAAAGTATCGAAAAAATGATGAATCCTCTCCAAGCACCGATCTTATCGACAGTGTACACTGCACAACGGAACCTTTATGCAAACAAGGAAAACTGTTGCCTATCTCTAAAATATTCTAAATATCAACTCTACACTTTATTTTCATACCCATATTCTCCCTATATACTGGCATCCAGTCTCGCAGCTACTGCACATTTTTTTTTATTGAACGTAAAAGATTAAAAAGTATGAAATCATGACATCAAAAAAAGCTTTACCAGCAGAATAATTGTGAGATATATAAAGTATACTTAAAAAGAGCTATGAATCGGAGGACTAAAATTTACCCTGCAGAATTCTATCCTTGTTCTGTTGCCTCCTTTATTTTCTCTTTATATCAGATTTCTTTTTCCTCCTCCTTTCCCTCGCTTATTTTTCTCCCTTTCTCTTTATCCTTGCCACATTGGCGAACCAGAAAGCCACCCCCAAGCCGCATATTTCATTGGAGCAGTACTTTCTTTAATGGACGTACTTAATAATATATCAATCTCGCTTATATAGTGTTACCTTGAACGCCCATGGGGCCAAGATATTAGATGTTATTGAATTTTCAAGCCACCGTCAAAATTCGAGTTAATGATATCCTACGGTGAGAGATATAAAATAATATTGAAAAAGGGATTCTGCGACGCTGAAAAATGGGTGTGAAATAGGCTTATAGGCTGCACTTTTTTATCTGCGTTATTCTCAGAACGTCGTAAAGAAGGCAATTTTTTATGATAAACGTTTCTTTAAAGATATCCCGCGAATTTTTCTTAGGGAAAGTTGAAATTTCTGTTCCAAATTGAGATATAACACTTCCAAGGCATATTTCAATAGTTAGTTCTATATTAAAATACATATTGAAAAATAATTATTTCTTCGATAAAAAATGCGAAATAAATAACAATAAATTACATGAAAAAAAATTTGACTGTATTAAATCGCGTAAAAATATAATAATCGAGAAGGATAAACTTTAATAAAAGATGCAGCGAAAAGACGATTTTATGAATTCAAAACGAGGCAAACTCTCCCGAATTATCATTTCAAATAGTTGAAGATTAAATTACGTACTTTCGCGAGAATAATAAGGTTTGTTTTCCCTACAGTCGGGAATTATAGGCCAAATAAAAATGCTAAAAAAATTTTCGCGCTCCTTGGATTTGCGCCAGTTGTTGGTACTTTTCATATTTATTTCGCATAATAAGAAGTAAAATTGTGCAGAATATGAAATACAAATCTCTAGTAGAGAAAACAGCATATTGGTAGATAAATTGTTTTAATTTAAGTTTTGAATCAAGGAATCTAAGAATCAAATATTTGGATAATCTGGTTCCTGATTTATTGTAATGGCTGCCACCCTTTGCAGTTTGGCACTGTTTTTGCAGGCTGGCGCCCTCAACATAACAACATGTAGCTATTCAACAAACAAAAAAAGGCATGGAACAAAAGCGCATGCGCTTCATTCATCATCGATTGTGAACCCACTATTAGACATACGTCACTAACATTTCTAGATCATTTATTCACCTTCTACAGAAAAAATCTTACCCTTTTCTTAATCTCTCGAACGTCCAACTTTCTCAACTACTCTTTACTCTTTACTATTTTTTACTACTTTGTTCTTACTGCTTCCACATTAAAAAAATGTATTTTTATTAAATAAAAATAAATAAAATGGTAAAATTTATAAAATAAAATAATTGGTAAAATGTTCCAATTCGGGTCCATATGAATTTTATTGGTAAAATAAATAAATTCATATTTTTTTCATCGTGTAACTTGTAAACTGTTAAAAGTGTTTTCGAAATAATTCAAGCATAATGAACTTCAGAAATCGGTTGTTATTAGGTTCATATACTAATTTTATTCCTATATAACAGCAAATTGGAACATTTACCTATAGCTTTCATTTAATTCTCAGTATATAAAGGGGATCGAAGTGTCGCCAATGAGATGGTGGCACTCCCCATAGATTACGAGTGTTTTCTTAAAGGAAGTGAATTCTCTCCAGACTAGCAATTTGTAAAACGTTATTGATGCCTTCGATATTTCAGAGTCCTGTAAAGTGGATGGAAGTGTCCCTGGGGGTCCATTTTATGTCGCCCAAAATGGACTTAAGGAACATCCATTTTATATACATGCGACGGTACATAAAGAATTTCTCGGTCCTCCTCTTTATATCCTTCTTTATTGTTTGCAAGTTTGTGAGTTTTCATATTTGAAATAGCGATACTTTAAAGAAATATTTGAACTTAGAAGTTGTCAAATAATTATAACAAGTAAACTCTTTGGGGAAAAAAGTTAAATTGACAAGTTTCGAGTTTTCTTCTCAACTTTTTTCTCGAGGCGCAAAGGGCACGCGGGCCAAGGGTTGTGAGTGCTGTAAAAATTTTGCTTGTCACATTAGCAAATATTCTCTAAGTTCTTAATACACCTTCGAAAGTAGTTTAAAGAGTCCGCACAAATATAAATACAAATTTTTTACAGTATCTCATATATAGATATATAGTAAAACATAAAACGTAAGTTAGCGTATATCTATGCTATAAAAATTCGGCTTTTTGTCGCCCGGGGCATAATTTCAGGAACGGATATTGGATCACCGTGATTTTCAATTATAAGCGTAACCTATCGGTGCGAAAAGAGAAAGAAAGAGGGATCGTTGAAAAATGCATGAGTTTCAATACCGAGGGCAGACTACAATTTCAATGAACCCCCAGTACCTCAAGTCGCAAAGGCAGAAATGTGTGCCTAAATAATTGAATAAGCAAAGCTTATTTTTTTTTTTAATATGAACAAGTTCGTGCAGTTCTTACAAAGTGGGTATTATTTTTTTGCGACTCCTTGTGACATAGCTATTTGAGTTGGGGTTGAAGGGATGAAACGAAGGGATCACCCAGCTGTCTTGGGCCAGAAGGGGGCATTCACGGTTCAATTATTTAATTTAATAGAGTAATCTGGTGAGACGAATTTTATAAGGGAGCCTCATGGTTGCGTTTCATGAAAGGTGTGACTTATCTGCACAGAAGTCAAATAAATCTTGTCGAATACTGATCCTATTTTTGTGGATGATTTTATAGCTTTAGATTTTTTTTACTTGGATGCATTTAGATGACATTTCTCCTAGGAGAGATGTCAAATTTAGTAAATGTGTGTTAAAATATTGATTTCTTCTAGTAGATGATTCTATCTATAAAACATGTACTTTCTAAAATGATTATTGCTTTTCATTTACGTTATGCTTATCTAAATTACTATAAACAAGTCTCTTCCAAAAATCGAGAAATTATAAAGTAGAGAGAATTGTATGTTGAGAATACATTTTGATACAGATTCGCGGCGGGGTAAGTTTGGTATTTGTTCGAGGGGTGGCAGCACCCTCCAATGTTACTGCAAAGACAAGGGTGAATTGATTGAATTCATCTCTAGTATTTTGGATTCTGTCATTTTTTATTAATTGTTTTCAAAACTTGTTATTTCTGTGATAAGAATACTACTTCCAATTATGTGTAGTTTTTTAATTGGGGTGCGTTTTATACTTCAAAAAACCTCAAACTTAAAAAATGCCTTTCATCTTTCATACATTCGCACATATTTTCCATATATATCTAAAAAGAAAAACAAAAAAAAAACGTTTGTGTGCTTTATCATGACTTCTTTTCAAACAAGCCAAGGGGAAAACCAAGTGGCTCACTTCCTCGACGAACGTCACTTTGTCGAGATGCATTCGGCTAGCAACAATCAGGCATTTAGCTTGATTGCAAACGCTGTGGGGGTAGACTTGAAACACAAAAGAGCGGACATGGGGGAGAATCGTCTGGTACCTACGCTGGGATATACGATCTAACTGTAGAGTTTCGTATTCCTAGATAAGAGACCGATTGTTCGATTGGGATAAGAGCGCCGCCTCCAAACATTCAATTTGTGGAGTATCGACTTACCATAGAATTTTAAAGGAAAGAATAAAATGACATTCCCTGAAGACAAGAAGAAAGTCCAAATTTAATTTCGCATCTTGCGAATGGTAACCCAAGGCCCTCTGGGGGTGTCTCTAACCTTTTTCCTCACCCTATTTCGCGAGAGACTACGAATTTTGCCCGACCAGAGGTAAAGTGGAGTCGGGGTTAAAAGCGTCAGCGGCAATTCGTGCAAGGGTGTATTGGATAAATTACTATGCAAATGAGTTACTTCAAAATATTATTAACTGGTTTATATTATCTAATGCAATCTTAAATCCTAATTTTTCGGGGGAACTTGCCAAACTTAAATAACGCTTGAATGCGGTGAATATCATTATTTCATAATGGAAAGATAATTGATTTTATCAGAAACTGGAACGCGGGATCTATAGGAATTTCAATAAATTTCAGGAGGTTTGTTAAGATTTCAAGACATTTTAGGGAATAGATTGAGACTATATAGACGTAAAGAGTTTAAATCTCGATTATTCACTCATTATGCTTATTTTTCATTTTATAATTATACGACGCACTATACTATATATTACATCTTTCAAAAGATACCTTGAGGCTACTAATCAGATTTTTTACGTATAAAAAGAAACGAGGGACTATCCTTGTACCTTTGCGCTGTGACGAATTTACAACAGAAATGGTACAAGGTAAATGCAATTATGCTAATCAAATCAAGGTGGCCAAGATGCTGGAGTCACAGCGAACGCTTCTGTAATGAGTGGTTTGGTCATGGAAGCGACTGAGTGCCAGTATTAGTCGAGGTTCAACCTCAAAGTTCCACACAGTAATGCTCTTTCCCAGGACCTTTCTTTGTACCAAACCAAATAGTGCTTTAATTTCCTTCTAAAGCCAAGACATTTATTTTCTCTCCACATCCTTTCATTCCCCAAAAAGCAAATCTTTGATTCCAATATCCATTTCTATTTTACTACCTTATCTTATATCTTTTATTTAATTTTATTTTTAAATTATAATAAAAAACATTAGTTAATATTTTACATACATATTTCTTTCAATTTGATTCTCAATTTTCACCCGTGTCCTTGTAATCCTTCAATATAAAATTTTTGGAAATATCTTGCAAAGGAATCATAAGCAATTTTGCAAATCCTTGTAACAGAACTAATCCCATGAGCGAAGTAATAAAAGTGATGAATATTCGTTAGTGTTTCAGATGAAAGTTAAACAAGAGCAGACAAGAAGCTAGGAAATGGATAAAGGTTTCAAAGTAACCAAGTTTTTGCGTAATATAATGCTCGTTGGAAACAATGAAGTATTTCTCCTGTTGCTTTGCCTTCGTGAGAGCAATAAAAATCTTTTGGTACATAAGCCATCCGCTCACTGGTGAGAGATTGAATATTAAACATTAATTTCGCCGGGAAAAGCGGCGGATTCTCATCACACATGCTCAGACCTGACTGCCGTTGGTCGTGAACCGAAAAAGACGAATTCCATCCAGTCAGAAGACCGGATATCTCCACCCTTCCGTACAAATTCAAAATTTAATTAACCTCGGCATATGTATAAATTATCTCATGATGTACTCTCCGGAATCAACAATTTGGTAACTTCCAATAACTGTGTGTGGCTTTTTTTTACTTGAATAAAGCTAATATTGAACTAAAAGATAAAAATTGAATAGTGAAAGACAAAAAATTTTAATCTATGTAAAAAATATATTAATTTACAGTAATTCCGTTATGAACCGCAAAGAAAAAACAATTTCGGTGAAAACGCATGATTTCCTCAAACGAGTCTAGTGGAGATATTGTCAATAGTAGCAGCGGAAATACAAAAGTTCGATTTATGTCCTAGCACGTTTAACCGTGTCCATGTATGCGACAAAATATAGGGAAGGTTGCAATGTGAATGTTGATGCATGACATGTTTTTCTATCGTTTCACCCTCATGTTAGTTCACTCACTTTTTTCAATACGTTCGCCGCACGCGAGAAAGATATACTTGGCTATAATGTTATATCGAAATTTCATAGCATGAGTGATACCATCGTTAAAAAAATTTACAGTAAAATAAATAATTTGTGCGGATTAGAGATATTGTATGTGTGAGAAATGCTTTTAACACTAGCTATTGTTTTATGATTCCTGTTGATTCTATCCTAACTCTGTACTTTTTCATATATAATTGTCACTTCACTGGTTGCAAGCGAAAAAATAAACGTGATGGGTGCTGAATGCTGATAGCTTGTATTTATCTTGGTGTCCGTTAAAATTCATTTATGCATCAGAAGATCGAAGCTTTATAAAGCAAACATTTTTCACAGCCATGCCAATGTCAAGATGTATTTACTTGCGTTAACCCCATCTACTTGTGCTCTCTTTCCTATTTGTCGAAACTTTTTTTATTAAATATATATGTGAATGTACATGGAGGGATGTTAAACTGGTTTTTATAAAAAAAAGAACTAGAAATTTAGTATATTACTAAATTATATTATTGATTCCTTTATAGGAATGAACACAAATTAATGGAATTAAAAAACAATTCTTTGGTTTAGAAAAAAACATCCCAGAAACAATGACAAATTAATTGTTCCTTTCAGAAATATTTTTCTATTCTATTAAATATTCTCAATTCCACAAGAGGACAATGTGTACAAACAAAACAAGTGGATTCGAGGTTAAAAGCGTTTATATTTGCAAAAGCCCAAAGCCTCTTTCGCTCTTTTCACAAGTTATTGCCAACATTGTTATTGTTATTATAGAACACTGTGGAATGAATAAAGTAGGCACAAATACTACATTGTTTACTATTACATGTAAATACACTTGACATGAAGCACGCGATACCTCGCATGATTGCTCTTACAAGAATGAAAGGAGCCAGAAAAAATTAAACTTAACAATAGAACGTGAAGCCTAACTCGCGTGTTAAAAAATCACGTCTGCAAAAAAATTTAAAAAAAAACGATTGTTTCACGGTTCGGTAGTTATGCATAATTGTAGTTAAAATATAATTTTGCTATGTATTTTTATCTACAATACTAATAGTCCGAGTCGACAGTCAACATTTTATCTTTATTCATGTTTAAGGAGGTAATTTTTTCATACGACTTCCTGTTAGAAATAAAATATGGTCTGGGAATTAATAACGATTTAACTGCGATGTTCACATTTGCATGCATTTGCATGATTCCAAATGTGAAGTAATATATGCAGAGACAATAAATAAATTCATCGAAATATGGTATTTCAGTGGAGTATGATTAATATGGAATATTATAGCAGATTATTAATTAATGTAACATTATTATTTCGTTATTTGAAATGTTCATTTATATTTAGTATTGATATAAAAGGTCAATATTTGTAGAGTATTAGATTTGTATTTACATATTGAAATATTCCATATGATGTGCACTTAAACACTGGATGATTGAATGAATCTTGCATTAAGGAGGGTTCCTGGCATTTTGACTGTCGGTTTTAAAACTCGTTCTCTATATGACTACATGCATATTTTCTCTGACAGCTTACAGAGGGAACTCACAAGCTGACAGCTGTCGATAGATTTTACGTTTACTCCACTCATCTATCATGTCTATACGTATATCTAATAATCACTTTATAACAGCATCAACCCCATGGGAAATTATTACGTTGCATTATAGTTCTAAAGGGTGAAAATTACGAAAACGAAAATAAACTCTACAATAACTCGAGTAAAAAATAAAGTCTCTATAAAGTATGACAACTCACTACTAGAGCACTTTTACACTAGCAGAAATTTACATTGATACAGTAGTACTAATTTGTTCCAAACCTGGTCTCAATGGGACTTTCTTTTATTCGGAAAATTGACTTGATAGAATTATTTCTCAAAAATTAACACTACTACCCGAGACATCATTTTATAGCTTCATCTTTCACTTTGGATTTGTAATTATTTCAACAGGTTAACATTTTTAAATATTTTTCTAGTGAGAACCACTGTTTGAGATAACGTGGGTTTAGAGTACGGGTTTAGAGCTCGTACAATGATAAGAAATGCCTTTGGTCTCGCGTGTCGCATTATTTCACGTTCCGTTTTGAATATTTATAAGGGTTGTCCATCAGTCGTGCATTTTCAGTCCAAAGTCGCAAGGCTGTCAGGGGCAGATTGGTTGAAAAGATATAAGCGAAGCTACTGAAATATATATCAGCCCTTCATTCCTCTCGCATTAAGAAAAATTAAGAAAATTATTCTCATAGAGAAATCACAAACTCACTATTTGAATATTCATCTAATATGTTTCATGTAACCCCCGTTTATTTTAATTCTTAAATAACAGAGTGTGCATCTGATGAAAGTAAAATAAGAAACTAGATGTGCGTGATGATAACAGAGTACAAGTTGAATGCTTAAAAAAATTTGTATTTATTTGTACGATAGGGTTGTTGACTTTGAAGTGCTGATTTGAAATGCAAATTTTGGAGTCTGTCATTTTTTTTAAAGTTTATTATTAGAAATATTATTGCTGTTTAATGCGTTAAATTAAGACGTTAAATTAATGATTGGATTTTCTGTTTGATTCAAAGTTCTTCAACTGTATCACATTGCACTTGAGCGGAAAGGACTTTCCAAGAAAACACTTTACATTTACAATTCTGAGCGAGTTGAGCGATTGCAAGCTCAGGTCAACGGTCGAATCGTTGACACTTTAAAATGAAGTCGGTGCAGTATCTACGGGACGAATTTCTCTTACTCGTATCCAATTCCTTCTGCTATTTTCTCTGAAAACATTCGCCTCTACCAAGAAGTTATCCATCGCCCTTCGAGAATTCCGCGCCCTAAGCTATGTGAGATTTTATTTCCAGAGAATGACACTCTAAACACAAGAACCGAGGGACTTCAGACTCGATTCTCACTGTTCATACAATCCTCAAATTTTATAAAGATAACTGATATTTTTGTAAATATAAGTAATTCTCACAGGTGCAAGCATATCGTGGATAATTTAGTTTATTATTTTTTTATATGATGACAAACTAAAAAAGATGAGTTTGCAACAAAAGGGGAATTTTCTTGAAAACAAGAAAAAATCCAGAGGAAAGCTGTGAAGCCTGGATTAATCATTCTCTATTTCTCACTGTATGGATGTGTGATATGGAATATGGATATGTTGATTTGGAATTTAATTATACTGCATATGAAATAACTAAGATATACAATCAGAAGGGTAGTTTATAAAATGAATGATTATTTTGAGTTCCATATTGCTTTTTATCGCATTACTCTCCTCCACACTGGGGCTGAATCAGGGATCATTCGTCAAAATTATTCACGGTCACGGTATCAACGTTATATCCCTCTTCTAAAACCCTGCAGGGTGCAACTTTGTGTGCGAAGTGATTAAATTCCGTATGGAAACGCATGATGCAGCGAGGGTTTGTTGTTCGTTGCAGGACCCTTCATATAACAGTAGCGTAGCAACAAGTTTCTCGATTAATGAAACATCCACATCTATAGTGCTCAAGTTTATTATTCACTATTTTATAATATTTATGGGCGAAAGTTCATAACTCTTTTGCAAAATTGTCCAATATTTTTCCAACTAAAAGTAGAAATAGGCATTACAACTTTCTTTCATACAAAATTATTTTCAATGCAAATGAATTTTATGTAATGCATTTTGTATTATTTAAATTAAAGTGTAATGGTCCCTTGAACTGGTAAATTCGACACTGGTTTCACGAGAACTTGTCTATGATCGTTGAGAATAAGGGCTTCAAGCGTGACAAGGCATCGAGGCATCGATGCATCAATGTAATCTCGGAAAGCTCTGTTTCGTGAATGGATCCACCTGCCCTGCTCTGTTATTGCCCATGACGTCATGGGGCATAGTTCGTCAATTTACTCGACAACCCGGATTTAATGCAGCCTGGACCATTCTGACACGAACGTGCATTGTCCGAACAAACATTCTGGTTTAACGCTAATTGTTACGCTCGTTTAGGAGGTTCACTTCTGTAAGCCTAGAAAAAGCTTCCAACGCCAGTCAAAATATTTCTTCTACTAATAGTAACTCCGAGTGTTTGAAAATGTTTTTCTGTTCACACGATGTTCAGCGCAAATTGAAAATTCGTTTATTCAGTGACTTTTCAAAAGAGACAAAACGTTGCTGGACTCGTTATTCATCGAGGTTATTCATGTGACTTTATATCATACTTTTTAATCCTACTTTATTATTGTTTATATATCAATTTATATTTTCCCTAACAGCTAATAGCATTTCCCTGACATTTCCTTGACTTCCCTGAAATGTGGCTACAGAATATACTTTTAAATTTTATCATGCAATTTAATATTTTTAAACTCATTGTAATTCCATTCCCCATTGTAATCCCTTATTTTGAAATTCCATACTAAATCCCTTGAAATTTTTAGTAATCCCTGGAAATTTTTAGGAAGCCCTCCTAAAATATTTTGAAATTAGGGAATACCTCTTTGAGAGCAGAATCGCAGGCAGAGCAGAGACAATGATTTCTCTGTTACTTCCAGAGTGAAGAGAAGAATATGTATAAGGGCCGGGGCGTGATGCGGCATGAAATATCATATACATATACACACATATATATGTACGATCTAATCTTGGAAGGTAGTTTGCATTTGTTAGAAATCTACCAGTCACGCCCTTGCAGTTGCTTCATCGTGTACCATATTCCCAATGCCCTATGCTCATTTTACCCCCTTTCTTCACCTTTGATGGAACCAATGACGTTGAGGAGGCCGATATCTCGAGTCGCGTTCTGAATAATTCAAACGAGAGCAACTAATTGTGTTTATGCAAATGCCTCAGAAGACCCTATGTTGATTTCCCAAGATAAGAATGAAATGAAAGGGTGCGAGCTAACTGAAATGATCGAGTCGATTAGTTCAATGGTGTTTTTGATCAGTTTATTATCCTCCCCAGTGTTGAAACAACGTTCCCGCAGAAATATATCAGGGGATATATTTTTAGATTATAAAAAGAGGCAACTTTAATCATGTAAATATTTGGTTTATTTTTCAATTATGAGCGAATGTAAAGTGCTTCGCGTAATTGATTATAAACCTTGAATTGCGAAGCTTTTCCCATCGTCTTACGAGTTTCGAATTTCAAACATATGCACACCCTTTGCGATTAAAAACAAACATGACGAGGGATTATCTAAATTGCTTCGCGAAATGAATTAACATCGCTCTTCATCCTTAATTGGCTAACTCGTGGCCTTTAGTCCCTTGATGATATAAGGACTTTTATATACTTCTTAATGAGATATAGAATGAGAATGATACTTTTATATTGAATAAATAATTTTGACAAATGCAAGCCTGAGAGAAAAAAAATATTTTGTTTTCTTCTGTTTTAGTTGTCAGAATTCTGGGACAGATGGAATTGGATGGAATCGAGTTGAACTGCATTGGATAGCAATAATTTACAGAGCCTCGCTGTCACTTTTACTACTTTTTTCTATCAGATTTTACGAACTTCCATTACCAGGGATGTACATGACACTTTACGACCCGACTCATTTATAATTCGCGGTGTACGACTGTGATTTTTCACTTTTATCGCATTTTTGTTACATCCCCTCTGAATCTGAGCATGCTACGGACAGGCGAAGAATAATACGAAAGGACACTGAAAATTAATTATGACTCACTGGTTAGCAGTGAATTCACAGATCATAACGTACACTATTTTTTTAAGCAAAACGCACTTAATGTAAATATTTCGTCAATAAGAAAAATAAGGAATCAACACTATAGAAAAATACGGGAGGTCGTATTCAGATGAAATTGAATAGACGATTAAATCCCCACATTCAGATCATTTATCTGCCTAATTCTGTAATGATATTCAACGAGAAAAAATTGAATGAAAGTAACGGTTTCGATTGCATTAAGAGAAAGTTCTTAACGTGATGACAATGATTCGCTTAGAAATTATTCGGCGAGTCGATAATATATATTACAGCGTGGGGTTCCAGTCGTGGAGTCCTGACATATGTTAAAAGAGTGACACTAGCTATACACAATCCGAAGTGGTTGTGACTCTTTGTGATAATCTATGATCCGAGACGAGAAGTTAGGAACACATTAGAAAATTAGACCAATGGACCTCACACCCAACCATGCGAAGATAATATGGGTGGTCCACATGTCCAAAGGGTGCGAAGAAGTAATGTTGCGGCACCTCTCTCTATTCTGAATCATTTGATTCATTTAAAGGGATTAAACCTTGAAGAACGGTCCTTCAAATTTAAATTATTCAGGAATGTTTTTAGATCAATCATTGATCAAAAAACGTTATTAAATACGACAACTATCTATTATTTTATAAGTAGACTCCTCCCTGAAGCCAATAATATTGATGTGAAATTGAATTGTAAACAATAAATATTTCCAGACATACATGTTCTCTAGATTCCTTTGAGACATCGAACAAAGCGATTGATTTAATTCTTCGTCACGCACTTCAAAGAAGAATTGACACGTTGAACGTGACTAGGCGCAAAGATTGAAATACCATTCGTCCGATTCTCTTGGCGAACAATGGAAATGCAAACCTTAAAAAAAGTTCCTTTGCATGTGGTTATAGAAGAAGCCGCCTCCGGGAAAAATTTACCAGGCAATTACCGTCAGTATCGTTACCTTAAAACAACAAAATCTAGCCAAGTAAAAGTTTGTAATCCTTCTAATTCCCTGCTGCCCAGATTTCCCGCATATACAATGGTTATGATGTACGAGATAATTACGACGATAATTTAAGGGAAAAAGAAAGAGTGAGAGGAAGCAAGGTGCATCCCCAGAGAGTCGTAATACCTTACATTATTTCATTCTAAAAGGGTCCTCCTGCACTTCTCGAATAAGACTAAGTAAAATGTTGAGTAACATTTCCCAGATGTGTATTTGATAATATACATAGCTCTTATTAAGCTTTTAGTGGAGCTGTTTCAAATGCTTTCCTCTCCTTATAATAATAATATATTATTCTTCATTTATCAAAGCAATAATTACTCTTGCGAAAAAAAATATATAAGTAAATAAATGTCTATGAAATTTTAGTTGACTCAAAGTAATAAATGAAATTTCATATAGGTATGCAAAAACTATAAATTCTCTTTCAGGCATAAGTGTTAATTAAATAGTCTAAACTAAATGAAAGAAATTTGGACTTGTCCAGTGAGTGAAAAATTTGCTCTTTTTTCGTCGCCAGTTCCCCCGAGGTTTTAGCGTTAAGCGTAAAAAGAAAGGACTTCAAACAACCATTGCATAATGCATTTCTCGGTCTCTGTATAACCCTTCAAATACAAAAAAGCTTTCTGCAGGCAACTTTACAAACGAAGCCAGCCTACTATTCTTACTTCGATAGTTCCCAGCTCGATGGCCATTGTGAATCGAGTGAAATGCCTCGAGTCCCTTGTGCCTTATGAAACCAACAGAATAGCTAGTCCATTTCACGTATTGAGAAGTTCGCGAGAGACTGTTTTAGCTGAACTTTAATGCAAGTTCACTCGGAATTCGCCTCTCTCTTAATACGCACCATAAAACGTCAGAAGAGGAGAAAATAGAGGAAGAAAATGTTGAAATGTTCCATATTTTCGGTATTCGATAGAATGTTTAGAATAAAAATGGTTTTAAAAATTGACCCTGGCGAAAGTTTCGGATTATTTATTCCGAAATTTCATACTTTATAAATATATATTTTCAAAATCACTTACCCACTGTTCCCCCGTCGAAACAATGGCCGCAGCATCCAGCTTCGGGTTCTGAAACAATAAACGTTTGATTAATTAAACTAAAAATTTTAAGTTTAACTGAAATTTAATAACTCCTAAGAATAGAATATTCACCTTCTTCTTTTACCGCATTTTTACTTTCCACTTTTAGTTTTACGTACACTACAATTTTACAATTTTATTTTCATTAATCACGCACGCACCTTTCCGACCGAGATTCAAAATATAACTGAGAACGAAAGACAACAAGTCGAACGATTGCCTCTATAATCAAATGAACAACAAATTTCAATAACAAGTATTAGGTATTTTCCAAGAACCATAAACCAAGTCTACATAAGAGAGAACTTAATTAAGTGGGATGGCCTTCATGTTTAAGAATGTAAACAGACCAAAATTTGTGTCTCGTTTTATTATATTGAACGTAAAATCGAAACCACTTTAATTTTTGGAATCATTGATCGGATTTATTTGCCGGATTGAAAGTTCGAATTGATTCGGATTAACCAGAATTATTCGGATTAAAAATTCGGATTGATTCGGAATAAATTCCCAATTCAAGACTTAATTTCGCCAGGGGAATGCAATATTTTCATTCTTACGTTAAAGGAATTGCGTAGTGATAAAAATACACTTAAGAAATTAAAAACTGCACCACATTCTGTTAATCCATTTTTTACTTTTGTCTTTTAGGACTTTTTCTAAATTTCATGCAGAAACTTTGATCCTCGCTTTGACCCTGTCGGTCCTTATGTAAATATTATACATGTACCTATATACATGAGTGCCTTTTGCGCGTTAGTACGCGTGTATACGCACATGTCCAGGCAGTGAAGAACTGCAAGCAAACTTACTCACGAAGAAACACATTAGTCCAATGTCACTTCTCTGAGCAGTCGTCATAGTTTATTCAAATTTTACTTTGGTCAGGTTTCAAACTAAAATTACTTATTACAATTGTAATTAAATGAATTCTTAAAAATTCATATGTTTCTTAGTGAATATTTTGTTACAATTTTATTATTTAATTACTTTATATTTTGTTCTATTATTATCCCATTTCCAAACATTATCCCTTGTTTCTTCTATATCCCCTGTTTTCAGTCGCGAATTTAATTTCTTAATTTCTGTAAAAGAAGTCCGGCATTTTGCCCATTGTTAGATATAAGGACTGTGACGCCTATTACGTAACGGTAATGCTACCGCATTCATAAGCGTTGGCGGTAGAAAAAACTTTATCCTGAATGGGGAAAGTTCATCCACGAAGCATTATTTCACTCGACCTTGTCCACATGGTCATACTCCCTCATTATTATTTATTACTCTGACAACCACAATTTATGAGAAAAGCAACAATGGCACACCGGTTAATAATAATAAGATATTAAAAATAAAATATTCGATGCGGTAAATTTTCAATACATTCTTTCATTAATTTGATTGCATTCCTGACAAAAAACAACGTACCAAAGCGCTTTTACGGAAAGCTTTTTTTTAATTCTCCGAAATGGTATGCATTTCATTTTCAAATTTTGTCATTCATATATGAAAGAGAAATAATATAACATTTTAGCAGAGCAAGGATTTATCATTAATTAATATTTTCAGAGCGAATGGATAATTCCGATTTCAGAACGATGTACTAAAAGTTCTATATAGAATTTTTAGTGTAACGAATATATAACGAATTAATATAATTAATATAACGAATATTATATAAAGAATATTAATGACACCAAAAGTCGAGGAGTATTTACAATTATTTCAGTAGTTCACGATTTTCTGTCCACTGCGCCTGATCGACTCTTTTCTATAAATCAGTTATTATTTTCTAAAGGATTGAAATTTAAAGAGTGTTAGCTTTGCATATTCACTTATTCCGTTAGAATTTAATTAACGCTCCTTTGAGCTCATACTGATGGTAGCGCACTTCACCGTAATTTATTCATTTTAATTTGTATCATCTTACATCATCGTGGCAAAAAGAGTCGAATATCGTCTCACGCCCTATCCTCTAAAGTGCTCCTGATAAAAAAAGGGATACTTTCCCTATTAGTACCCCCTTTGACAGTCGAAATTTCACACCCCATATGCAAGAGAAATTTTTATAGTTAAGCTTGAAACAAGTTTTATAATGCAGTACATATCATAAAATTGTCCCCTTTAATGTCAAAATGGTCCCAGATTTTTTAGTGAAATACAAGTATTAAATTCTAAAATTTTACCTACTCATGTCTGTAAAGCGGGTTAAAAATAGTTGATTTCAGGTCGTTATCCGCCAAAAGCCTAAAATCAAGCACTTTTCAAAGAGGATGGGACAAAAAATATCGCGTGCCTCTCAAAAGTCATTTTCTTTCCATCCTTGATACACGATGTACTATTTTATAATACATACATGATTTCAGCCGTTTTTCTTGCCTATTAAGGTTTATTTTTTACTCCCAAGGGAAAAAGGATCGTAAAAAGTAAATAATAAAAATTAAACATCGCTTATTCGGCACACAAAGCTTTTATATGTCAAGAAACGAACGTGTTTGACTGAAAAATAAGGGTGATATATTTTCCATCCCTTACACAGATCCCAGGATAACCCTACTCTATGTTATGGGCTCTGAGACTAAGGGGTTGGGGGTGACTTTCTCTCCTTCTCTGTCCTCAGGGAGTGCTAGAGTCGGTGGACTCTCGACATCGCAAATGTATTGAATATAAAAGTACCTAAGTAGATAGTTCTTGGAATAACATACTGCACGATTCGAGTACCCATAGAACGAGCTTTTCGCCTATACCCGAACTCTCTCGTGTAAACGAATAATAACCACGAATTACAAGGGGAAAAAGGATGCGCGAGAAAATACGTATAAGGTTTCCTAGCCGAATTTATTGAAAATAATACGTATCTTACAACTTGAATCTCATCGCGTTAGTTTTATACTAATGATAGAGAAAATTGTATTTAAAAACTCGACTTCTGGTTATTAGTCGCTAAACGACATAAATTTATGGAGAATTAGAGGGCTAAATGTAAAATTATTGTGTGGGTGCTCAATAGAGATCTGTACATTATTGTTACCATTTACGATCGCATCTGTTACTCGGGAGTTTATGGCAATTTGAAACATTAATTGCATATTAAGCAGACAAACGCAGTAAGCGCAGAATCTCTGGCTGACCATTCACCAGGAAGCTTGCCTGTTCTTCCATCCATAGTTTATGTTCAAATAGGCAAAGGTACATTGGTGTCATGCGTACGAATCTCGTGTCAGCTTGGATGACGTTTTATTGATGCTTTCAAAACTCTCGTAAATACCTATAGCTTATAGCCACGTCCTCTGATTTTATTATACCTAACAACATTTATTATAAAATTGTACCAGAAAATTCCGTTAAAAAATCACTACAGAATTGCACTGAATATTTGCTGATCGAATGTTGCAATAAAAATCGACGTTACATTTAAATGGATACATTTAAATGGATACATATTTTAATGGATTTATAATATTTTAATGGTAGTTTTTATCATTATTTTATGATTACATTTAGAAGAAGAGTTAGAGTGTGATATACTTCTGTAAGTAGATAAGAAGTGACTTACGGCATGACAAAAGACCGCAGGGTGTCAATAATAAGAGTTCTGAGCAGGATTAACTTCAAGCCCTTAGATCTCTCGATCATGGGACGTCGAGATGGAAAAAGATATACATATACAAGAGGGTGTGAGTTACTAAGAGGGAGATTTTCGCATGTTTACGTCCAGGGCGCGAAACACTCGGAACACTGAGTATTCTGGATGCCACACAGTATAGAAGATAACATTTATCCCGGTCCCCAAAATCCTCTTTTCAAACGTCACAAATATACACGGGAATCCTTACTCGTCCTGGGGTGCAACGGCAGCTGACGAGAGTACAAAAGTTCTCGTTGTCAGCCAAACGTTGCGTAAATCTGGCTATTGTACTTCAGACATCATCTTCAAAGCACCAAAAAATCAACAAGATTTAACATCTATTCATACTTTATTCATTTAAATTATCCAAAATCTATTGTTTCCTTTTTACTTAAATAGTTTTTTCAAAGAGACACAGTTTGAAAAGAAAAAATAGGAAGAAAATAGGTTTTTGTAGATATGAAAAGAATCTTAATCATAAAATTTAGAAAGTAATGAATAAGTAAATAATTTATGAGAATTTATTCAAAACCTCAATTTTCCTTCCGAAATGAGAATATTTAATTTAAATACAATTGCTTTCAGCTTCAAAATGAAAGCGTACCACTGTGAATTTTACATTGACAGTGATGGACAACAATGCAGGGATTATTTTACAAACACGTATCCTACAGCATAAAGTAACTGAAGGCATTGTGTTCTCAACGTGAAATCCCATGGTCCTATGGACACAAAACCCATAGAGTTATGACTCACTTGGCCTCACGGCACTCGAAAAATCCCTTGTCTCTCTTTCATAACTACTACACATGTGATCCACTTAGAATTTTTAATATTTCCTATTCATTTACGATCGGATGAATAACCCCATTGACCCGAATATATATACGTAGAATTATTTCTACTTCAGTTGATTATATGGTAAAAAAAATCGTTTGTGTGCTTCATTATCAACTCGAATGTAATTTTGATCCATATGTAAGACAATTTCCCAAATACTGCAAAGTCATCTTTTCCTTATTCCAATTATGATTCGTGACCTTAAACCGACTTTATTATACAATTGTACAAAGGCTCTCTTCCCCCTTTCGATTACAAACCCCTTCTTTTTTTTACAACACGCTTTGGACCACTGCCAACTGTCCCACTTCCGGCACGAGCCAAATAAAATGCTTTAGTGCGAGCACGTGGATGTACGAGAGTAGAAAAAATAATGAGGGATCAGAATTAAAGAGGGTTGCATATAAAGAATGATTCTAAAGCGAATCGAGTTTATTACATAGATAGACTCCCCAGTAATATTTTAAATATTTTTTCTTTTCAGGGGAATTAAAACAGAATCATTTTTACGATTAAAATGTAATTAACTTCATGCTAGATTACTAGCTGAAAATAGAAGTATTTTAGAATTGATTACATCTACGTAATCTCTTTGTTCAATTACTATTTTCAGCTTGTCCAATCCCTCTATTTCAATTTTCATGGTTCAGTTGATTAGTAAAAATTAAATCATCAGCAGTTTTATTGTCTCGAAATTGGTGTATAAAATTCATTGAAAAATGTTCTCTTTCATTTACAATTATCTTCTTTCCCCAAACTCATTTGATTCCCTCGATGCCCGTCATAAAAAAAGGAACAGGAGTGAAGTGAAGATAAAGGATTATAAACAAGTAAAAGAATAAGAGGGGAAAAGGATGTTGGAAAGTAGGGATCTTGATGGTGGAAGTTGGGGTACTTCTGAGTCGTTAATAATAATTACGAATTAACGCGCAACTAAAGCCACACGGGAATTAAAATCACCGCAAACACAAAGTTATGACGAGGATTTATTAAGGGCGAATATACATGGCTGCCGCCCATTTTCATCTGCTCGTGTATAAATTGTTCATACAATTCTGGTGAATAAAGCCGATGCACTCTCGATGCAAACAACTATGCGCAATACCACAACTAGGTCCAATTACTTTACTTTAGTTTCAAACTTTCCACCAGTTACGTGACGCTACCAAAAGTTTTGCTAAGATCTCGAGCATATTGTTGCGCACATAGTTCTGCTCAAGGAAACTCGTCCTTTGTAATGTCAGGAAGAACGTATACCTTTCTTCTGGTTTAAAGAACCTTCGTGTTAGCTTCCATTACAATCAATTCTTACGGAAAATTGTTGCACTTTTTCGCCGGGAGATGAGATCCGAACGTAAGCAACTTTTTTATATCACGAGGAAAGACAAATTTGATTCCGGATAGTATTAAAGTTTAGAGAAAATCTAAGAGAAAATCAGAAAATTTGATTTGTCTTTTTATGAGTGTTTCCCTTAACCGAGATATCTTTGTACATGTCTTTGTACAGCTTCAGGCAAGGAAAATCGGTGTGGTACAGACTTATATATGTTTAGTACATAGTAACACATGTTGGGAGCTTTCGCACAGACATGAGTACCGGGTTGACCTAAGCATCCGAAACATACAGACTTCTTCGCAGAGGAAATATTGCATATTGCTCTTGTATTGGCACAGCGAACTCTTACTGAAATTTATTTTTCACTGCGCATACTGCAGAAGGTTTCTTTGCGGGAAAATGAAAGGAACGGATGGAACCTCAGCAGACGGGAATACCCCCTTACGATCTTCCACGCCAGACGAAAGACATAAATTTATCATTTTGGAAAACCGGTACGTCTCTCAAAATCGCAAAATGTACAAAAGCTGGAGCCAAATAAATGTACTATTAATGCTTAGCTGATGCAGCATGAACGCTAAGGTAAATCCCATTTCGAAAAAGCAATAAATTAAATTTAATATGCATCAGTTGTTAAATACCGTGTATATTGTTCTAATTTGAGTATATATAATTAAAAACGAAGGTACGTTTCCTCTGTGCTGACAGGATCTATTATTGCTCTTGGCACAAGCTTCAAAAAAAAAAAAAAACGAACACACGCTCTTGAAAGGAAGCGAGGCGACACAGCCGATCGAGATACCCAGGGCTAATATTATTTTTGTGTCTGAGTTTATACAAGTTTGACTGCTCTTGAAGTATAGTAGGTGACTTTTTTACCATGAAAATCGCGATGACAGGGGCTGCACCTCAGTCACGAAAACGTCTCCTATCCTTCCTCCAGATGGACCACGTCATCATCCTTCATTTACGCGTCTTCGCAAGATTATTTGTACAACTTTCGCGTTTGATACAAACTAAATTTATTTTGACAGAGCACAGACGTGGCCTTGAGGCTAACAGAAGTTTCCTCTTCTCGTTAAATTACTACCACTTTCTCATCTAGATTAAACAAATCACCTGAATTATTACCGAGCTGTTACCGCAAGAATGTTTCTACGAATCGACGTGCGTAATATTTTTAAATTGCTCCCTGGAAGAGATTCGTGGCTAGCTTGAATAAGTGCTGGTCCCATAAATTTCTTCAAGTGATGTTAACATGTTTTATTTAGTACTCGTAACGGTAATTGCATCTTGAGCTTGCTTACAAAAAGAAGATATTTTGTTTCTGTTTTTATAGTGAAGGTATACACAAATGCATCTGCATACTTAATTATAATGACTTGACACCCAACACATCCGGTCACCTGTGGTGCATCTTAGTTTGACAAATGGATCCAAAATGTAGCTTGTGCGACATTAATCGCCTCGTCTAATAATAAATGTTCTCGAATTTACAACACGTTAGTTTCTCGTGTATATCTAATCGTTCTTCTTAATGAGAACACGAGCAACTAGCCTTTGCGATACAGATCGATAAATCAAACCTGGTCCACTTGTCGACCGGGAGTTATTATAAATTATAAATCATTGCCAATTATTCATGAGCAGAAAATTGGCACAATTTGCAATTGACGTTATCAATAAAAACTTGTCTACAACTTATAGCTTAAGCATTTTTTAAATATAATATACATATGTATATTAAATTTTAGTGTGGATTACAAAAAGCATTTTACTCGTAATTATCAAAATCAAATGATGCATCAGCTTGATACGATCAGCCGCCGACTCGCGATTTATTTATATTCCGGAAACGCGTGAATCTGGAGGGAAGTAGGAAGGGAAATTGCAGCATAATCCTGGGCAACGCGTCGATTCGTATATTAAATTATTAATGGACTTTTCGTGTTTCCGTTGAAATGGTTGTCGGACCTGACGAGTCTCGACGCTTTTGTGGTCTTTCACGCGACAAAACTTCACTTCGAAGTACCGTCATAAATGGTTGAAAAGTGGTGCAACTTTGCACCCAAGAGAAAAAAACGAGCACATCTCAGGCAGCGCGGGAAGTGTGATCTTAACAAGAATATTCTATCTGAGACTAGAATCAATGTTAAATTTTCCTTTTACTTCTAAATGATTTTTAAAATAGTTTTTTGAATAAAAAAACTTTAATTCAAGATGAAAACACGAGTTTTGCAAAATGCGGCTAAGAAAATTTCTACACTAATTCATTTGCACCAAAACATAATACAAAAGCCTCGCTGGAACCATCCTTACAGCGCACTTCGGTATTTGTTTATTCAGTGAGCACTCAACGTTCTTCCTCTTCCTCTAGTATCTTCTCTCACTCTGGATCTCTCACTTCCTCTCTTTCTCACCGTAACATTGTTGCGAGTATGTCTTCTCCATTATTTACAGGTTCGCAATTAGCCAACCCTGGCACCTATCCTTCACACCCGAGCAAATTTATTTAGCGAAGCGCCCAGGTATAGAGCCCCTCGAAAATGCTTCCCTTCAATCCAAAACCACAATTCCGGACATCCCTCTTAACCGCAGGAAGGATATATGGAAGAAAAATATCCTAAAATATTTAACATTCCTGAATTACTTTTTTCAAATCTCTTGATTGGAAAAGAGGTAATTTTAATAATAATTCTGAAAACGCGATTACAATAGATGAACTTGCTGGGATCAGAGATTTATAAAGAATCTACTAAGTCGTATGTTTCCAGATTACTAGAATCATGATGGTGGTACCAATCCATAGAGAAGCAGCTGGGCCATACCGATGACGGCACCCACGGGAAATCACATCGAGTCTCACTCTCGATGTGATTGCCACTTCGTGGACGATCGATTTCGCCAAACGCCCACGCAATTCGTTATTAACTCTATTCATTAGCGTGTTGAGGTTCACTGGGAATAATGGGACACAATCAACTTTTCAAACTCAGGGAAACAAATTTCATCAATTTTTCATTCGATCAGGCAAATTTCAATTTCCAGTATTTTGCCAACTAACGAGCTTTTTCGCGTTTGCGGAAAGTTAAGCTGCATGCAAATGTGATCAATATTTTCTCTCCTGATTACAAGTAATATTAGTTCGCGTGCCTTACATTTCAGTTTTTCTCACTAAGAAGAGTCTTTACGATAGATAAGCTATAATATTTCATGAAAAAAATTACGTCAGAGAGTAACGTTTCCCCTTTCCAAACAAATCGCCTTCCCCTTCCAAAAAAAAGCTCTCGTCCTCCTTATGTTCAAAACTATTTTCAAAATTATTAGCAATATCAAGCCATTGTTTCAACTGTTAACAATTGCTAAATTTTGATATCCTCTCAAAAGACTTCTGATTGCAAATTTATAATTTTAGTTCTCCCGAGCTTCACTTTCTCGCTGTTGAGAACGTACGTGAAACTTGTCAATTTATTTATCAATAGCGTGTATTGTTCATTGCGTACTCGTACTAATTAAAATCGTGTTCCATTGTTTTGCTTTTGGGGGAATAAATATTACGCGCATTGTAAACACGTATGGAGTGGCTCGATGGAAAAGCTTCGGTCAAGAGGTCAATTCATCCTGATATAATGCAAAATACAGCTATAAGTATGATATTGCAAGTCGTATAAATAGTGAAAAATAATTTAATTAACATACACTATTTTTACTCTCATTAATTAAATCCGGAGGTATTGGTCCTAGAATTTTAGTGTCTCTAGGGCTATATTGAATTCGGAATCGTAAAAGCAAACTGTGCTTTTGGCGAAATAGTGTTGCTCTTTGTTACAGTACTTTCCGTGCTTCAAGCGGCAATTTCAAACTACTTAAAGGAAGTAGTCGTAACCGAAAATATCTTCCGCGTCTTGTTGGCGTCTATGCTGATGGCAAATTGGGATTTTTCTCAAACTTTAAATCTGACATTTTATATCTATTCGAAATATTCTCTCTTCATTATCGTACCAGTTAGAAAATACTATTCTATCGTTATTTTGACAATATTCTAGACACTATTTGATTGTAAACGAAACTCACGCTGAAGTAACATTGTATTATTGATCAATCGCAGCATCTAGGATCAAATTGAAGCAGTGCAATTCGGAATCAGCAGAATATTAATATGAGGAGTTCACTGAACCATGACAAGAAGACGCATTAGAGTGCAACACCCCGCAATCTCGATATTCCAAGGACCTGATCCCATGGTATTAGAATTCGTCCCTCGCTCAGCGAGGTACAGAAATGACAATAATGGATTAGGGGTATTACACAGCCATTATGCGCAACATGGCATGTGTTACTAAAGCCTCAAGAATAAGTAAGACTTTATGATCGAGCGCAAAGAGAGTCGCTGAATCTGATAGGGAGAGCAAAAAGTATCCAGGGGACGCGGGATGACTCATTTCAAACCACAGGCGTTGAAACACCCGCGGTGTTTCATATTTTCCACTCCCTGCCCCCCTGTGAGTTTATTTTATTATTACTTTTTTTGTATTTATGCCAAGTGCGCACAATCTAATTTATGATGATCAGCAATATCGAGTTCAATAATTTAGTTACAAGAATAATGCTCTTGTTGTATCTCCAGGGGCGTTTCACATTAAGAGCTACAATTTTTAATGGAAAAATGTTAAAATTCGTTACTGATACGTTCGAACGAACTGTAGTGTCATTCAAATTGTGTATCAAGTAATAAAATTTGTAGTTTATGGATTAGTTAAAACCTAAACAGATGCTGAGCTTGATTTTATCTCCATTATGTGATTCATCAGATTCCCGGGCGAAAGGATCACTCAGAAGATCCTGATATGTCCTTGGATTACTTGGTTACGAACTACAAGTGATGGATGGTACTCTCCCTATTTTTGTCGCTTTATTTGCAAACACGCAGATTCACGATCCATTAAAGCAACTGTTCACACCTGGGTTCCACCAGTTCATGGACATGCTTCTATTCTCTCAATCTAAGGATCCAGATTACACATTAAACTGTAATTCAATACTTAAAGGTCTCTCTTGAGTTTCAACAAGATGAAATCGATTTAGTTCCTCCAATTTCTTCCTCTTTCCTCACATGAATTCACTCCAAGGGATGAAAAGCTACATGGTTTCCTTCCTCTCCAAAAGATCGAAGGAAGTCGATCGTGAGTTCGGGAAAATCCGGGACCATAAATCCCAGAGAATTGAAGTGTCGCGAAGCAATTGCGAATCAGGATCGAAATTAGCCAAGTCAATTAAATTCGGGTAAAGCTTTCTGATCATATAAAATTTTGATTGTCAAATTGAAAGGAGATTTGAAGTCCCAGTATTATAGAACTTACGAGGAAACTTTAATGTTTATAAATTATAGTATAGGGGGGTTAAAAAAATGAATATTTTTATCAAGTAATTATTACTAATTCTGGCAGGTGATATTGAATGAAATAAACCTGAATGGATTTATTTTTCACGTCGTAAACCATCGCAAGATGCCAATTGCAGATTCCATGATGTTGATGGATCGGTTATGCCTTTATGACTCTATGTCAGTAGCCATACGGCACGCGCGGCCAATATTGGCAAACCCACTTTGCGCACATACTGACTATCTTTCTCGATCAATCTCGCTTCTCGAACCTCTAAATGGGCCTTCCAGCTGCCAAAACTAATTGTTAGTCCATATAGGGCGAGATAACTTTCGTCTCGTATTTCATAATATGCCAAACGTGCCCTTCAACGTTTCATAATTATTTAAAAGGGTTCACACACACTTGCCATTAACCCCCTTTTCAAACCCTTTTATTGTCACTGATTATGATTTACGAGCAGTCAGAAATTTCAATTTGATCTTTTAAGTTTTTTATATTAAAGTATGATGAATAAAGTATATCAATATAATTTGATTTGGACGCACAGATTATTTTTAACATTTTTTTTTAAGAACAGAAATAAGAGGCAAAAATTTTAATATCGACTTGGGAACCTCAAACGCGAAGGAAACTTTTAATTCCTTTATTTTAATAATACAATCAAATTTCAATGAAGTAGGGAGTTTCGTTGAAACTTTCGCAAGCTGCAACCCTTCGCGGAAAGAATAGAAGGGGGTACAAAGGCGCGATTAAAATTCAGTCGACGAATATTCTTGACCGTCTATAGTTTCCGAAGCAGATCTTAATTTTCGTCGCTTTTAATCGAATCATTTAATTTGCACCCTTGTACCCGAACCTAGCCACTAAAAGTTAACTGACAAGCAGACAAGCCGCGAATTTCATTGAATTATTCGGGATTATTGCATTAATGTTCGTGAAAAGTTGGGATTTCCTCGGATCGAATGGGAACCGCAAACGTTAACTTTTCACTCAGGCACAAAAATTGAAGACGAATTAGCGTTTTTATCATTTTTTTTTTAACTATCTCATTATATTCTCTGTTTCGTCTGCAATTTTCAGCCGAAAATGAATGCTCAATTTCCTTGACCAAAAAACATGGGATTTATAATAATTAAATCCAAACTTAGGAAATATATAAATGATTGAATTAGAGAATAAATTATTTTTTTTCTTAGATTAAAAAAGAAACTTTGAACGATTGGCTGGACAGAATCGGATGAGTCCTTTCAGAATTTTGAAAGGTCTAATCCATCACCTTCCTCGGACTTAATGTATCTGGTTTGCATCACGCACCGTTGGCCATTCCGCTCGAATAATCGCGACTTTAGTTTCTGCCGTTAATAGTGGCAATAACTTGTCTTTCTCTTTCTCCCCATCAAATAATTTCTACCCAGAATTGACAGTTTCTTTAACTTTTCTCCCACCATATCCTGAGATAAACGCTCATTTATCTTCTCCTGACTGACTGCTGAAACGGATGAGTCATGCCATCAAGATGAGGTGAACGACTATGAAGCACTTCTTCATTTATTATACCTATTTATTATATAAATAAATAAATATAATATCCCATTTATTATTTATTTTCTGCTGTCCCCAATTAATCAATAATAAATTATTATTCAAACAAATTTTCGAAAAATATTGGAAATAGGGGCATCCACAATTTTTGAGTTGAAAACAGAAGATGGATTTATAAAAAATTAAATAGAGGGTTGCAAGCATCAGAAATAAGAATAAATGAATTTTTCATTTTCACCCTAATATACCTATAACATGAAATATCTTTAGCGAGCGAGAGCCCGCAGAATAACTTTTTAATTAAAAATTTTTACCTCGGTATGTCAGTAAAAATTTGGCAGGGGAAATTCGCTAATGTTTTAATTTCCCACGGTGCTTCAGAATTTTCATATGGAATAATCGTTACATACACGTAGTATATTAAAAAAGAACATGTTGAACACCCAAAGTCGATAATGCCCGCGGTCAAATTGTTAGTGAAATAAAATGGAAGAGCATATACAATTTGGAAAACGTTCATGGAAATGTAAAAACAATGTGAAGCTCAAATATGTGCATGGATATGAAATTAATTAAAATAAATCTTAACTTATATTAAATCATTATAGGATTAAAATGAGTTAAAAATGAGTTTCATTTTCGCGAATTTAGGTTTAATTTTTTTTTCAATGGGTCAACCACTGCACCTGAATACTTAAGAGACTTTTCTGAACATTTTTTACAGTTATTGAATCTACTAAATAGAAGATTTCTTGCTCGAACGAACGAGAAATTATTTCCTACCGACAGGGGTGCTTGTCGAAAGAAACAGAGAGAAAATGAACTATGATGCTAGTTTTTCTTTTTCTTTCTCTTCTCATCTGCTCGGAGCAAACACTTCATAGCTACGTTGAAAGCCGAAGAAAAATAGATATTCTCTCGAAAGGGATAATAAGAAGAAACAAACAAATTCGATCTGTACCTGCTTTTTCCTCATGTTTTTCTTCTTTTCATCTTTCAATCTTTTTTTTATATTTTTTTCCGTTTTCCACGGATTCATCAATTTCCTGAAGTATACTCCAGTCTTAAACTATTTTCCGATTTTTAGTGAGCCTAAGACCCTGCGTAGCCAAATAAAAAATAATAAGTCTCATTAGGATCTCATTAAGACGCTAAATAAAGTCCTACTAAAACAACGGATATCAGAGAAATCAGTACTAGAGTACATTTTTAAGAAAAGTTGGTACTTAAACAAGAAAAGAAAAAGGGGCTTACGACAAATGAAAACAAATCCTATTTTCCTTTTCAAATTATCTCTAACTACTTATGAAGTCATAAATATTGAGGTATTGTCGCCGGCAATATACAAAATTAATTTCCATGAACAAAATTGAAAAAGATTCTCTCCTGTAGGACAATTTTTTATCAGCTTAAAAGTGTCACTTTTAAATGGGCATAGTAGGAAAATGCAGAGGAGAGAAAGCGGCGAATTGGATACGACGTGGGGGCTCAGGTGTGTTTTCAACCACCGAGTTCCGCGCACCCCCTTGCACTGAGCTACAGCAAAATGGTATGGTCGATATGACTCTCTTTCTATTTTCCCTCCACTCTGTTCTCGTCCAAAACGATCCCTCACCCTCGTCAGTGCTATATTAGTGGCATTCATGGAATTTTGCTTTTATAATATTTAATCACGTTGAATATTGGACTATGCCGGCAATGCGAGAGCCAGCTTGTAAATTATGCACAGAAATTCAAAGTTGGTTGACGTCCTCACTCGTCGGAAAATTATACGAAGTGGAAATTAAACTGTCCGACGAGTTAATTTCGTTTCTACTCGTTATTTCTCAAATTTCGAAAGATCATTTTGTTGTGGTCTAGACAATAACTAGAACCACCCCAATTCTGCCCTCCAAATGAAAACAACCCTAACTGCAATTCGGATAAGTCACCTGTCGTATTTTCGTAAATTTTGTCAAGTTCCATAAAATTCCTTCTAAGTCTCTGGAAATGTTTTAAAATTACTTTAAATCTTGGGAAATCTTTTTAAATTTCTTGCATTTTTGAAAAAGTTTTCCGGGGAACTCTCTTCTTTAAAATCTCAACATATGCGGCTTTGATGTTCATATATTTTGGACTGCGTTGGACTCAGGCGCGAATGGAACGAGGACCACAGGCGGCATCTTCGGCCGAGCTTAGTATTACTGCAGTTAGGGATTTTCTGTCTGATGAAAACGACAGCAAAGTTGGACTCCCGGGATTCCCCCGTGTTGTTTCCCCTTCTGGGTTTCGCTTTAATGTGGAAAAATAACATTCGCTTAGCGCGGACCCCAAGTCCACCCTCGCAGCCTATACCAAGAGGGATGGAGAGTGATTCTGATCCCTTATGGAAATATATATTATATAATGAGAAAGAAAAGTGAGCCAACGGAGAGGGAATTATGGGATTACAATTTTTTAATGCTAGTCTGTATATCAGAAATAGAAAATATTTACGAGTACCGCATTTTTTTCGTGTATTTGAAAAATAATGTTTTCGCCATGGAAAGGAAAATTGAGTTTCAAGAGTTCACAAAAAGAAAGTGTTGGAAAATATACTTGTCTTCTTAAACTTTAGGATAGATCACAGAGTTTTAAAGATCTCGTTTATTAAAAGGTTTGTTATGAACCGTTTAATAAACAAAATCTTTAGAACTTTTTGACCTATCCTAAAGTCTAGAAGAGTCAAGTAAATTTTCCAGCACTTGTTTTTCCGTGTACAAAAGCAAAAAACAATTTTCCTGATTGAACCTATTCTTCATCATTCATAACTTTGACTTTAATTCGAAAGCCAGGAGGGACTCGTAGCCTCTGACTTTGCGAATTGAGATCAATGCTCAATCCCTGTGGTACATTCTTCGATTGAAATAACCCGAGTGCCATATCGGATCCTACGTAGTATGCATAAACGTAAATTCTCTCAACGATATATATTACCTTACCAGTGCGTCCTTTCGCAAAGAGCAAACTAATGTTAAGGCACGAGAAAGCAAAAGACTCACATAAACATAAATCTTTGTTCAGTTTCACCAAAACTTCTCGGTCCTTGTTATCCTTAGGGGCAGCTGACGGGGAACTAGGATATTTTGTTTCGCCATTAATAACCACCGTGTCTCGCCCGGTTTCGCGGAGGTACACGGGGCAACAGCTTTTCTCAATTAATCTGCGTTACGGGTGCGTTAACGCATAATGGGAACGCGTGCGCGTACATATTCAAAATCGATATTTAATTTGGCATCGATATTTAATTATTTAAAGCAAAATTTAACCAATAATCCTGGAATAACGACCATAGAATTCACTGCTTTTCCCGATTTTAATAGTCGTATCAATCAACCTGGCTTAAAAGTGCATTTATGTACTCTTATTTTTAATTTTCCTGTTTACTTTTATTATTACTTTTTTTATACATTAGTCTCAAATAAAGAAAAAAAAAACGGTTTAAATTAATATAAACGTCAGTGGTAAATCAAGTTTTTACTTGATTTACATCTGCCGCACACTGAAATTTTTTCAACAAATAAAGCCACCCCGGAAATTCGTTTATTATGAAAAATTATCTCAATTTTCGAGAGAGATATTGAAGAAGAAGCTCCAGTCTTCGAAAAGATCATGCTTTTTTTACGAGGAAGGGATCTTTTCCGAGTCCCAGACCAATCGGATGAGAATAGGCGTGGAAACGCTTTTCGGAATATCAAATCAAGTTGAAAAGTTACATTTCAAGTATTATCACTCTACTAACTTAGAATAGGATCCTCGAAAAAAGTTTTCAAATTACGCAGGGGCGAGTGGTATGTACTAGTAGAGCCTCATGATAGGAATGATATTAATGCTCTCTAGTAACTTTTTTTTACAAGAACTATAGTCAAATTATTTCTTGTATAAAATTATGGTTCACTAATTAATCAGTTAAGTTCATTTCGTATTGTATGAAATTTGTCAATTCAATCTTTTGAATTCAGTAAATTATAGCTGGATTTGGATACTCGATAGGAGCATTATCATGTCCTGGATATGTCGCAGGTGCATCAGATTGATACTCGATGGTGCTCCATGTGTTCGAGTATTAATACATATAACTGTCGATTATAAGCGGAAATTAGTCTGGTAATTCGTTTAGCTATCGTGCGTCGCGTAGATACAGATGCAGAGAGTTTGACAATAGAATATTGGATCTGATTTCAAATAACATAGAACCAGGACTAAAATGGATAAAGACAGCTAATCAATACATCAAGCAATAACTCACTACATTATCATCTCAACCCAATTATTATTCTATCAAAAACCAACAGTAACATTCACGAATTGAAATTTTATATTCATTCACTGATGAGCAGACTGAAAATTATTCTTCCTACATTGAGAGGTTTCAAATTTAATTATACCTAATTTCATGAGCAATTTTCATGTTCTGTAAAAATGGACTGTGCTTTGAGATAACGGTTTGAGAACAATAGATCATTAGATTAAGAGTGTTGGTAATCATTAGAAATGAAAAGGCGAGAGAAATTAGAAAAGATATGAGTCAAGCAGATCGATGCACCAACTACACCTGCAACCTACATCCTAAAATGTACCTCAAGTTGGTGCTATGCCATACCAGGGCAGAGGCTCTTTTCTCGTCGACATTTCACCAGATCCTGCCGCTCTAAATAATCCTGGCAAACATTTCCAGTTAGCTTTAACGATCTGCTATCGACGTGTCTCGACAAAGAGTTACTTTGATCACTAAAACTCAAAAGCTCTTTCCACTACACTTGGCTCAACTACAATTTTGTTTCAAAACTACACAGAAAAAGTAAAATTATATTTTCAATTGATAATATATTCCCATCCCCAGTTGAAAAAATGATTTTGAATTCACCATATTGAAGTTAGCAACGTTTACGATAAATGAAAATTTAAAGTTTATAAAGTTTGATTTAGAAATTATTTTAATAGTTTTAGTAAAAAAAAATGATTTCATTTGGAAAACTAGAAAAAGATCAAATTCATTGATATAATCTAGTAAACTTTGAGCTAGTAAAGCGTTGAATTAAATGATTAAATATCAGGTAGCTCGACAGTTGACAGCGACTGGATTTCTCCAGTTTCGTTCGTCGGTAGCAGATCTAATGTAGACATCCAACTTGGTTGCGGTTTGGCGACTGTCCCATGTCAGTTACAATTATCGCCAGTATTGGATAGATATATAGAAAACTTATCTATTTCCAGAGGTCGTTCCAGCAAACATTGCGAGAAACGGAAGTAAGGGTTTTCCTGACGGGGACAGGTGTAATGGACGTGAGATGTTAGAAGAACATGATTTGAGTTTACACGAGTAAGCGACATGACTCATATGGGAATGATCCAAATTTAATATGGCAGAGAGTATGTAGGTCGCTCTATGTACGAGGTGACGTGCAACTTGCCTCTGCTGGCAAAAGGGTAACTAACCTAAGAGATAGTGGCTATAGAAAACGGGGCTCGAGAGATTCATGAAGACATAGAGAAGAGCGCGAGATAAGCTGGAGATAATTATCTATTCACTAAATTGCATTTTTTCATCTTAACACTTATCCTACTTTTTCCTTTCAACCCCCTTTGTGCTTCTTTTGCTTTTACTTTGGAACCTTGTGTGATGAAAAAATTATTTTCTAAAGAGCCATTGAGTCAATATTAAAAGATTCAAATCAGTTTCCACATAAAGACTCATTTGAAAGTGAACTTGATTTTTGAAAGTTTAAAACAAACTTTGACTTCTGTTATATAAAAATTACTGAAATAAGTCTTATTCTTATATTAAAAATGTTTTAAATCAGATTTCATTTGATTTCCAACGAGTATTTACATCTTTGAATGTTATCAGATAAAAAAAGGCTTTCAGATTCTCAGAGCATCCGATTTTAAAGAGCTCTTAGATTTGATTGCTTTCGAAACTAAAAATGCTTTACGTAAAAGTGCATTTGGTTTTATGCGTCCTATTCGCCAGTCTTTAAATTTAAAAGAGCTTGGAAATCGAATCCGTTTTTTTATTTATCAGACTGATCCAAAATTATAGAAAACATTTTTAATATTTAAATTGATTTCAATAAAAGTTTCGTTTTTATACTTAAAGTTGTGTTCCGATTATTACATTTCTTTCACAGAAAACAGAGAACTAACCAAATTGGTCTCCCCGAGAGATATTTTGTAAACGAAATAGAGAGAGAGTCGAACAAAACAACTCAAATTCCAAGAATCATAAACATGAGGAATTAGAATTTACTCATAATTATTGTCCTTATATATTCAAAAACCACTTACCCATTGTTCCCACGTCGAAACAACTGCTGCAACATTCAGCTTTAGATTCTGAAACAATAAAGTTTTGATTAAATTAAACTAAAAATTTGAAGTTAAACTCAAATTTAATAACTCCTAAGAATAGAATATTCACCTGCTTTTATTCAATATGCATGATGTTCTCCTAACCTCAATCTCTTGATAGTCCTTTTTTTATGCACTTTCATTTTCACTTTCACACTATTACTTTTACTTTTCACTTTTAGTTTTACGTTCCCTAAAATTTTACAATTTTATTTTCATTAATCACGCCCGCACCTTTCCGACCGAGATTCAAAATATAACTGGAGCGAAAGACAAGTCGAACGAAAAGTCTATAGTCAAATGAACAACAAACTCTAATAACAAGAATGCAGGTATTTTCCAAGAACTATAAACCAAGTCCACATAAGAGAGAATTTAATTAAGTGGGATGGCCTTCATATTTAAAAATGTAAACAGACTATAATTTGTAAGTGACTCCAAAGATTCGTTGGTGACTCGTTTTATTTACACTAGATTCCTATTCCGATCCCCCCGAATCACGACTGCTGCCATGAGGTCGGCAGTACCGTAACCACAAAGTAGGAAGTACCCTAAATGGATAATTACAAAGCGAAAAGCAACCAATCAGACGCAACCATTCAAAATCAACCAATCGCAATACGCGCGACGCATGCGCATCAGTGTGGGGCCCTGAATTGTTTAGTGTTGCCATCTGGTGCCGTTCAGTACTCGGAAACTCCGAAAAGTGTCTAGTCACTAACTGAAATGTTCCAGTGTATATTGAAAAGCAAATCAAAGCCAGTTTAATTTAATTCGCGATAAATCATAGACCGTTTACCTATAACAAATAAGAGAGATCGAAAATATTGTTGGCAGTGAACATTAGGAGTTCTTATTTTTTTTCATCGAATTGGTTTTTGATTTCCGAAACTCCGAAAATCGTGATACAGATTCACTTCTTATTCAATAAGGTACAAACAAGTGATTGCAACAAGGAGAGCTCAAAATTGAAAAATGCAATTTGTCAATGATGATAAAGGGGTGGGTAACGGACCTTAGAAGGGGTGAAGGAACCAGCAGGTCATTCTGGTCGTTCAGGTCGTTCTCCGCGTGGTTGTCGGTTCAGGGCTTGGCCGTGATGGCGCCACCCAAAACTCTTCAGTCAGTCGCAGGACACCGCGCGTGGTACTGCGTTTCTCCTTTTCACGTTTTTCCTCTTCTTATCACTAGCACGTTGCAAAATCTTTATCCCTTTCGATGAATTAAAGAATTTTTCAAACATGATAAGTAATATTTTCCCCATTCAATTTTCACCTCAGGCATAAAAGAACGCGAAAAATTGAACTCTAGTGATTGTTATTGTGATGACAGGTGCCAATTTTCACACGAAATTTTAAAGCCTCATCTCTTATCAATTCGACAATTGTGACTGACTGACGGCAAGATACTTTTCCAGAAAGTGTAGACGCTTTTCTTCGGGGATTCAACAGGAATTTATCGCCAACTAAGGTGAGTTTTTGAAAATTAATTTAGAATTACAAAGACGGTGTCTTCTAAGATAACTGAATTTATAAGATTGTTGATTGATTAGTTATTTTATTGATTAGTATATATGATTTCGAGCAATATTTGGAAAAGGTTGCCAATTCTTTTAAGAATCAAGTTGCATGTTTAATTCAATGATATGCAAATAGGAGTAAATAGGAAATATTGCTAGATAAATAGCTTGACACTGTTTACGTGTTTTATCAAAGGTGCAAGTAAATTGATATTAATTTATCTGTAATTTTATTTGCAAGAAAATGGTAGTTAAAAGATAAGTTAAACTCTATTTTAAATTATTTATTAAGCCGTCAGTCTTTTAGAAATAAATTATACCAGTTTAGTAAATATGAAATCAATGGCAAATAGATTGCATATCGAAGATATCTATGGATTGAGAAATTGCGGGGAAACTTAATTGACATTTCAGTGAAACTGAGCTCCAACCTAATGCGAATTTAACGAGAGTGCCTGATCAATTTTTCATTAATGTTCAACCAATCTCCTAATTACCAGAATTGATTAGATCCAAGCAAACTTAAGTCAAACATACAAACTTAACTATAATAAACTGAAGTAATAAACTTGTATAAGATATAAACATATGTAACAAGAGTGAATTATGATTAGCATAACTATTTGAAATTTCCATGCCTGTGATAATATGTGAGCAAATTAGGCATAATCATTTGAATTACATATATAATAATATATCGAGGAGAAGTGGAAATATCTAGAAGTCCATAAATTAATATTTATGGACCATGAAAAGTGGTTGGGACACTCTGTTTAAAGTAAATGGAAAAAAATTGATTTGTGTATGCGTCGACAGTTATACTATAGAAACTAAGCGAGACTTTTACCCTTTGTATTTCACCTTACTCCCCTTTCTATCCTTTTCTCTTGCGCATGAGATTCGGAGAAAGGGAATAAGTTCTTTAAGCATTGAAATAGTCTTTTAAACCTTCGACCCCCACTTTTTCTTCTCATAATAAATAGGAAAGACACCAGACAAATGTACATGTAATGAACAAACATGTGTGTGCAAGATCTCCAGCTTTTAGGAGCACGCGTAGGTACATGTGTATTGCGCAGGTGTGTAGGTAAATACATTGAATACCGAGCGAATTGCTCTTCCATTGATTAATGAAACGATCATTAGTGAAATTAATGGCACGCACGATCAATAGCGCCGCACTTCGAAACTTGCAAATCTATGAATTAGATAAGAGTATATATATTCGATCTCGAACAGATTTCTCCCTGATTCTGAGAGAAGTTACGAAATCAGGTTTGGTAATGGAGTGCTCGATACAAACGTGCAATGCAGGATTCTAAGCGAAGC
The DNA here is from genome assembly GCA_904066005.1 of Synergus itoensis. Taxonomy (NCBI): domain Eukaryota; kingdom Metazoa; phylum Arthropoda; class Insecta; order Hymenoptera; family Cynipidae; genus Synergus; species Synergus itoensis. Next base: position 2,852,244 of record CAJFCP010000116.1, on the reverse strand, counting down.
AGAGATGCAATAAATTGATTAGTCAAAGCGATTACATCCAATTTATTAACCGAATTATGTTAATACTGCTTTGCGCGTATTATGGAATTGGATGTTATTTTTGGGATAGGTTGATTTGTGCTATACATTTTCAGGTAATAACATGCTTGAGACATGGAAGAAGGGAGTGGAGGTTTGAAACCACCATGTTACCTATCTTCAATTGAAATTATAATACATTTTAGTGAATTGTTAACCCTATTGACAAGTTATTCACTAAAATGTTTGTTCAGCAGTCAATAAGTTCAAGTTTCAATTCAATACTTCCAACATTTCAAAAAACAGCGAGGATAATTTGATCATTCCCGGCTACGTATTGAATTCGAATAAATTCACCGTTGCTTTGCACTGGGGTGGTCCAAACTGTGAAAAATCGATATTAAAATAGAAATTGTTGATTCATCTTTTTGGAGGAAGGCGGCTTCTATATTCTAAAGCGATGCGGAAGAAGTTTAACGAACCCTCTGAGATGAAATCTTCATTTTTATTATTATTTAAAAATTCGGCTACTTATACAGAAATTATATAAATGGCAACAAAGTCACTTGAAGATGAATTTTGAAACATGTTGATAATTAATTGCATAAATAATCATCTCCAACGAATGTCACGTCATCGTAAAATAAACAGGCTTCTCTCGCAAGAGTGAGTGTTCGCGAGTATGACATCGGATAAAAGAAAACATGGTAAAAGCGATATCCCAAGAGAAACTCGGTCGGTTCAGGAATGGCCACGATTCGTTAAGCACCCTTAACAGGGTGAGTTCTCCTCCAGAGAAAATATCTCACGCGCATAATCAAGAGAACAAGGCATTATTCACGTACAATGACTTGCTTGTTCGATGCAACGATGTCACGCACACAATTACTTTGCAGATCAGTGGTTCAATAAATATTTTCCGTTGCGCAGTCCAGCGATATAAACTCTAAAGGCGATGTAAAAATCCAACGTTACTAATTTCACCTGCGATGAGCCAGTCAATAACTCTCTCTCTCTCTCTCAGGCTTCGCAAATTCTTATATCAACAGGCACCATCCATTAAGTTATTAATTTTTTTTAATAACGGCCTGAATTCACATGCGAAGATCAACTTATTGTATCGCGTGAGTGAGACCACGGAAAATTTGTATTCTGTCGAGTAATTTTGCGTGACGTGATTTTGAAAGTCACCTTTTATTAATTCGACGAATTAATATAACTCGCATATTATGTCAACCCACTGAAGACCGAAATACCAGTGATATATTTTATTTTGATTAAAAAGAACAAAGGACTTTCCTGGCTCTATCGAAATTATTTTTCAAAGAGAGCGAATTAATTTTTATAGAGGGGACAAGAAATAATTAACTACTTTTGTCCATCCTGTAATCGAACCCGAGATAAAGAAGAATGCAATTTCGAAGTTTTGTGGATGCTGTGGTTGAAATATTTATTCAAATATTTGAATGCTTGCTATGACGTTTAAAATCGTCGTAACTTTTCTACTTGAAAATTGGGTCCGTAAGATTGAAAAGCGAAGCCCGCGAAATCGTAAATCGTCGTTTTTATATAGAAGTGATCCTGAAAAACTTATTTCATTCACATTCTTAATGGAAGCTTGGCATACCACAGCAGCGCATGTAAAATCGACCTGAATCCCGCAGGCTGTTGAATCGAGTCGAGTCGAGTAGCTCGAGTTCTTTTCGTTTGAGAAAAATCAGGAAAAAATATAATAGATTTGGGGGAAGAAGTCGTAATGAAATCTCGTTTCAAGTCTACATTTCCATTCAAATTGACAATATGAAAAATGATAAGAATGTCGGTGTTCTTTTGCTTTCTTTGAAAAAAGAATAGAATGCCCGTGACATGAAGACATTTTTTATCAAGAGATAAAGGACCAAAGTACATTCTTTCCTATTCAAATTGCTCTGATGACAAGACCTTAATTCACATTTTGTTTCATTTTTCCAAGCGCGTCTTAGAGATGTAAACGACTTTTGTTATTTTTAGTACTATCGTTACTTTTTAGTATAAAATTCAGATGACTCATCAGCTGAAAGCTTCAGGAGATTGATTTAGGAAAACTGATATGAGCATGTGAAAGGCGTGAAGAGTATTAGGATAATCCATCATTCTCTGGATCGCATCGAGGAGTTGTAGACCTTTTTAAATGACCGTTTAAAGTGGTATGTTTCAGACGTTAGAACTTTAAAATGAGATAGCTTTCGGTACATCAAAAGATCACCCTTAAATTCCAAGGAACAATTAAAGCTTAGTCTCCTTTCTATTCTTTGACGAATATTATGTTTAATTGCGTTTTAAAATATTTGAGTCTCTTTTCTAAATCCTCTAATTTTATTTATTTTTTGTTAAAAGAGACGTATTTGGGTTGAATGTCTATTTTGTGATTTGCTGGGATTCATTAAAAAAGTCAAATATATTTGCAACTCGCCACTTTAGAGGCAAAATAAATTTCTCTCCAATGGAAGATAAACTTTGATCGCATGAACGACTTCCAAATAGAATTTCAATATTCATTAATCTCTCTATGGCGAGATTTACAGTCATACGTGCATGTGTGTGTACTGTAATTGAATTTTGCGCCTCGTATAAATTATTTATCAAAGCATGTTACCTTATGTCATAATTAAGGAGTCTTGCTTGGTTTATTTATACTTGAAGCACGTGAGATTATTATTGGCGACTTTCTCGGGTGAGAAATCTTGTAGGTAATATATCCACTTTTTTAATTAAAGTTTGAATCTTACAAGCGGAAATGTGAGAAAAACTGGAAGCGAGTGAGTTGATTTTTTCTCGACAGCCTTGGTACCTGAAGAGTGGTACCTGAAATACGTAAGTGTGCTCAACTGCTGTGAACGTGCCTACTTGAAATTCCTCATTGTATAATGTAATCCGAATACCCGATAGCGAAGGGGAAGCTTTTCATCGGCGAAATTCATATTTAATGGGCGCCTTGTGCCTCAATTTCGTATGTATCGTTCGATGATGCAGAACGATTATGAGAGTTTTGTTTCGTGGTGGAAAAAGCTATAAAATCGAGTTTTCAGTCACGATTTCTTATTTGGATTATTGTATTTTATTTGCAGACAAAACAATTTTACATAACGAGATTCCATTTCACAGATTATGAATACAGTATATTCAACTCGATTAAAATAATTGAATATACATTTTGAGCTTTAAGTGAATTTATACTCTGCAATAGTTCAATTTTGAAATTTGAATTTTAATAGTTCAATTTGAAATTTTGAATGTCCCATTATCTATCAATTTCGAAAAAACCAATCAAGTTTTCGACAACAATGTCTTCGATATTTTCGTGATTTATGGTAACGTGGTTACAGAGATAGCTTACAATTTCCAATTGTAATTGTATAAAACATTCTACCATATGAAATGTTCAACTCCCTTTCTTGAGTCCCTAAATCAAACCACGAAGGGAAACCGACGACAGAACATTTTTTCAATAACGCGCGATAAGATCAAGAGGATGAAGATGAGGCCAGGATCCGGCACAAATCGAGAATCCGTGAGAACTTGGAGATAAGGAAGTTTGAACAAACGGGTGATTTTGTGGTATATAGAAGCGAGGATAGGTTTCAGCGGAAGGGACAGTAGTTATCTCATTACAGATATCGTTCGAATCGCCATTATTTCGCACCTTGCATCCAACAAGGTCCTGAACAAATGTTTGCCCCGTATAACCCTTCTCGCCCTGCTTAAGCACATATAGTGCACCTACCAACCGGTTGCGCACAGTTCCTGTTTGTACACACACGCGCGCAATCAGTATACAATACATGTATATACAATATACATATGTATAGAAATATTTATCCAGATACGCCAAAGGGGCTCTCGAAGGCAATATAGGTTAAAGAACATTTTTGCAAAAGTTCATCGCACTCGAGTGCTTATCTTCTGTCCCTCGTCGATGTAGGTATAATAAAGAATTTTTTATCTGGTAATATGCCGATTATAGTCGACTCCTTATGACAGGTACTATTTAGTTCAAGTCAAAAGAGTTATTAGTTAGAGAGGAAACACTGATAAGAACAAGCGCTTTTTTAATCACTAAGAATTATTTTCTTTTTGATAAAGTTTAGAAATGCCTTCACCTAAGGAAAAAGAGGGGTTGGGAGAGAGAGGGAGAGGTACAGAGAGAATAAAGAAATATCAAAATAATTAAAAGGAAAGAAGAGAGACTTTGCTGTAGAACAATTTCCTATATTTAAAGACCTAGGACTCCTTGAAGAGGACAATCTTGATGAAGGGTCTTAATATAATAAATTGAGTCTAGTTTCACGCCCACGAAGGCAGGAGACCTTTTTATTTTATTTTGTTTTTCGTCTGAGTCGAGTGTGCTAATTGCTGTCTGTAGTAAGCGCACCTGCTCGACGACTATTATTTGTAAGTAAGTAATTATAGCAGGCGAAGCCACACTGGCCAGTTTCGCTTGTTGCTCAGTTTATCTCTTTGGAGCTTGTAATCCTATGAGCACTCACCCGCACGTTCGTCAACATTTAGTACTGTCGTGACCAAGCTCATGACGCTATTTCAAGTCCCACGCTGCTAAACGAAGCAGATAATTCGCAGTGTAGCCTCCAAGATGATTATCGTCTTAATCCATTATTTGCGAATCATGAGTAACTGGGAGATTATGGTTTAAATTCCATCTTGTTGATGAGTCACAAGAAAATAAGTAAACAATGCAATTTTATGTATCAATCGTTCAAAGGAAATTTTCCTTTTTTTTACTATAACTGAGTTTTTCATTGTGATGAGTTTCCTAAATCATACATTTTTTATAGAAGGATTCTAGGATATGTTTGAATATTTGATTATTTGCAAGTCCCTTTTAATTTGCATTCTTTACTGCTTTTTATTCCCCTGATTAAACTCTACAGAGCAATTATTTGTGAAATTAGTTGATGGACTGCGCTAAACATTAAATTGGGAAATTGTAGTCTTCACGTCGGTTCTTCAATGTAAGTACCGAGGACATTCGAGTAATAGCTTTTACACAGGTCCTCTCGTCCGATAAGTTATGAACTCTTGGTAATGGCCGAAATAAAGGCAGGATCGTTCGTGCTGGAGCGCGACACTTAAACATACGGATTTCCGAGCGTTCTCCTAAAACGAGCAACTATGGAAACAGGAGAAGCAGCAGTAGTTTAGAGGATTTATGTTATGTAAGGCATACGCACCTTAAAATTAGACATAATGACGATATTAAATATTTCCCATTAGTAGAAGCGAGAATATGGCCATTTTAATGCTCTTTTCATATAAAGTCAGATAAAGTATTACGAAATTCCCTGCGGAGTCATTTTAAAATTGTTGGTTCATTCAAATATATTTTGAACGCAAAGAAAATAAATTGTATTATTAGCCATGTTGAATTTACGGTTGATGATAATTCTGAATGTTAGACTGTTTCATCCGATAAAAAACATAATTATAATAATTTATTACAAAAAGTACAGTAAAAAATTAGATTCTTTAAAAAGCTTTTCGAATCGCTTCTTTCTAGAATACTTGGGTGTAAAGTTTCTAAAGAAACCTTTAAATTCGAAACAGGATCCCTCCACTTTTATCGCTGAAAGTCTGAAAGCTTCACGGACGAAGTTTTCTCAGACAAGGTTTTAAGCTCTAACTTTAAAAAGAACCTCTCTATCTATCGTAGAATTTAAAATTTAATTAATTATAAAATCAGTGAAAAATAATATGATGAAATAAAAAATCTAGCTTTCATTGAAATGGAAAATATAAAATTAAACGAGAGAAAAAGGGAATTAATTCAAGTGCGATGAATCGTGATGTGTCGTAATGCGAGGTGTCATTTCTACCTACACGACGACGAGCGCATGACGAGTGATGAAAGGAGCGCTTTATCCGTTTATCATGGCAGAGGTGGTCGTCGATGCCATAAGGGTGTAAAATAAAATCAAAGTTATAAGCGCACACGCCCTGTTGGTAATATCTCTGCTTGCATGCATATCAGTTCTAAGAGTGGCGCATGATTGTGCGCTCTTTGGAATATCGAATGGCGAGATACATTCACAGCCATATACATACATATATACGATTACACATATATAAAAGTAATAACCAACAAGGGCCTCTCCCACTGACGTTTCGCCAACCCTATAACACCCTCAAACTCAACGGTCTAATGTGACGTGACCATCAGCTCTCCCTATAAAATTTCCATGCATCCACCGCACTCCATTAATCACCTCCTCCCCCAAGCTCTCTTATTACATCCAAGCTTAATTAAACGATCGAAAATCATATGTTGGGGTATAGATTTTGCATTTCGGATCATAGCAGGATGATTACTAGATAGTTATCAGGAAGTTGCAACGATGGTGTTTCCTAAATATAATAATTATTTAACTGAAGGGTGTCGAGGCATAATCGTGTGCCATTTTTTTCAAAACACTTTTTATTGACTAAAAAATTCTTTAAAATTCCACCGCACATTTTGATAAAAAAAATTTGAACTTTGAAATTGTTTAAGTAATTTTTGTTTAAATAAATTGTTTACAAATGCGAGATATGGGAAAAATAATAGCGCCATTCGATTTTGCGGAAAAAATTACATGAAGAGCATTTTCTTATTATATTAATATTTTCTTATTAATATTAGATTTTGTATAAAATATAAATGAGAAATAATAAATTATTTATCCATATCAATAAACGTAAAAATAATACAATAGGGGGTAGAAAAAGAAGAAGGCGAAAGAAGGAGAGATGATGGTACAAGAATGGTGTTGGGATGGGATGTATATGGGGGGGGGACAAAGCTAGCCATCCCCGGTAACAAATTGTTTATTGCCACATGCTCGACTCTCACACCGTCCCTCTGCCAAGTCTGCCAACAACGACCTATCCTACGTGAATCCCCTTTTTTCAACACTGCAGCATCATAGGCTTCAATGCCTCCCCAGTAACCAGCTCTATACGAAGTATAAGTTCGAAGCACCGCGGGGTTGTATCCTCGCGAAGATCATTTTTATTACGCCACTGGCTATGCGTAAAACAGGCGTTTCCGGACTCGTATATTTTCCGGGTTGCTGCCGAGGTGCGAAGCAAACATATGTGCATGGATCCTCTGAACTTTATGGGATTCTGGAATATATGTGTGTGGATCAACCGGATACTTTCCGCCACAAGACTGGCTTATAGTCTTCGTCACTTCGATCCGGAAAACAATCGCTGTAAATTCCATTTTTCTTGCTATGTAAGAGGAAATACTGGTTGTGAAATTTTTATATACTTTTTTTTTAGAAAATTTTTCAATGGTATAAACATTTTATCAGTTATTGGAATGATGAAAATTATATAAGATTTCGAGTATGCAATAATTGAGGAGCAGAATGCAATAAGGGCACATCGACTTTTTCGGATCGAGCGCAATGACTTATCGTTGCTTAAAAAAGTTTCATTTTAACTTCAATTTCAGGTTATTTAATTAATTCAGGGAATTTATTTGAATCTCTTAAAAATATTTTGAAAATTCTTATTTTTGCCTCGTATTCGGTCCCTCAATTATGTACCAAAAATCGAGCTGAAAAGGGATAGCTACATTATTTTTGTCGACATTTATTTTTCCTATATGAAGCTTTCAAACAGGAAAGATACTTAAAACACTTCTAGATATATGTACAAATCATAAAGCAAGAACGTTAAAATGAAATGGGTAGTAAAGCCAATCGTGACTCGTGCGCATCTGAATATCCCATCGAGCGGAGTTGCCTGCGGTTGGCATAGGCGCCGTTTTCGGGTCAATTTAAACCGGAAACGCATCTCTCTCAATGGAAACACCTTCTCGTTGCAAGCAATGGACACTAGCTGGACTTTGTAGTGAACAAACCGATCGCCTTGTTCGTTCATCCAAAATGGTTTTCGGCTTACTGGCGTGTGCAATGTGCACATGTAATCCCAAGAGGTTTATAGGCCACATTTCGCTCGATATATGTCCAACCGGTTTATGGCGATGCTCTCTCAACCCGTTAATTAAAATTCCCTGCTATTCGACACTAAAATCGACAATTTGACCGAAAACCTCTCCTTCGCTCAACGACCCCCCTGTGACTCCATTTATTGTTTTACACATCCGAAATATTAAATTTGTTTCTGCTGTGAAAAGGCACTCAATAAACAATTAAGCTGAAATTCATTGAATTTAATTAAAATTCAAATTAATAATTAAAATTTTTATTCGAATTAAGACTTTTAGTATTTGACTAGAGATTTAGAAGGTTTTCATTGAAAAGGGAAAGTTTTACTCTGACATCACTTTTCTATGATATAATATATTAGAAAGATATTATGCAAAACTGAAGATTCTGGCGAGTCTGGACCCAAAATAGTTACCTCTCTCGACTTCAAAGGCTTTATGAAATTTTCCAATTAATAAACGACGTATGCTACGTCAGAAACAATTTCTCCCGATTTGGAAGTTGATCGTGGAAGTTAGTAAAGAGAATGCAGGGAAAGCTCGCTGAAATGGGCGATGAAAACCACAGACCGTTACCATGACGTTGACTTGAAGTGTTTTCAGATGAACGTACAAACTATTCATTGGATGCCTAATTAACAAGTCTCCGACGTTTGCCCGTATTGTTCCCGTCTAGTCCTTTGCGACTCATACTGGGGGAATTTAATTAACTCGTTCTGCATTTGATAGACTCGACAAAAACTTCCGACTGTGTCTTTTGTACAGAAGCAGTAATTAATGTTTCTAAATAATAGCAAAAGCGAACGAATACGAAAGCGAAAGGTCGATAAATAGCAAGGGGAAGATTATATGCAAAGTATTCACACGATTTTCAAAACCCAAGAGATATACGAATTCGAGATTTTTGCGTCCTGAAAACATGCTAACGTTTTCCCATTCAAGTCAGATTTATATCAAATGAAGTGCGTTCTGAAGGTAAATGTTGAATAGATCTCGAACGAGAAAAAAGGCCAAAAAGCAATGCCGTACCTCATCTCTCCGTAGCGCTCACAATTTTTATGAAAATTTTAGTCTAAAGCTTTGATCACCTTTTAGAGAGAATATTGATCAAATTATTTAAAGTATTTCGATATATATCTAAATGATTAATAGATGTATAGAGGTAAATGCTGTGATGATTTTTGAGAAAGAACAATGTTGTCTTTTGAGGATAGTAGAAATTAAATACATGACAATTAGTTCAGAGATGAGAGTTGATATAGAGTTTATTGACACGTGATCGTGAAAATGATGCTATCAGAAGGATGATGCGCCTCGTATTGTTCTGACCGCATTTATAATGAATATTGAGTGCCGGTATATATATATATATATTATTATACTCTCCAATGGGGGTTATATATAATTATTATACTACGCTGGATAGAGATGTGGCGGATATTCGATGATCATCCAGTAAGCTGAATAATCATCAAATGAAATGTGATTGTTTGTCAATATCAATATTACATCCTGATACATTATGGTAGATAAATGTATAAATGCTTAAAGCTATATAAAGTAATATTATCATTTTTGCTTTTATTAAGTACAATCAAAATTCAATGTTATACATATAAAACAAAGGTAATAAGAAGATATTATAATTATCTAAGACTAAATTAAGACCTTAAATTCAGTGTTACACGCATGTGATAATGTTCATATTATCAAAACTGACATCTCGAGAATGGTCAACACTCCTGGGATAGGCGGGCCGCAGGCATTCGAGTATTTACATAACGAGATTATTTCATTTTCCTTCGAATAGAGTCGTTAAAACTGTATGCTAATGAGATCTGTGAAAGGTGTGCGATCAGAATGTGAGAATTTACCGAATATAATGCTTTGTATAGGTTCCCCATCTTCTTGTTTTTCAAATATAAATCCATAATATAATCTAAAGTGTAAATTAATTAAGTGTTTGCGTATGACAGGTTATCGTAATGGGTTCATTGATAAATATATCTTTAAAATAGTTTCCTTAAAATTTTAAATACATAATGTCTTGTTATTCTATATATCTAATTGTACTTGCATTATTTTGGATGTAGAGAATCTGTACTCTCTCAATCTGAATTATTTAAATATTACTAATTAATAGTAGTTTCTTACTGATTCAAATAGTGCGAAGTCATTTACTATAAATTGGTATAAAAAGTTACTAATTCAATTTGTAACAAGGACAAACTAAATAAATAGGTAACTCGATCTTTTAAAAATATTAAAAATATCTTGAAATCCCTTTAAATTCCTTAAAATCGTTGATTATTTCTTAAAATTACTTAGAATTCTTAAAATCCCTTTAAAAAACTCAACAATAAACTTTAAAATTTGACAAAATCTGCGTTAAGATCTCATGAATGTTCGAAGAACAATTCATTGTGGACAATTTAATTACAGTTATTAAATTCTTACTAATTGAGATTGAGAGAGTACATATATATTTTTCCAATACAAATAACGGTTAATTTACTTTATTATATAATTACAACGCCAAATTTGAATTAAATATGATGTGCTTAGATGTGAAGGATGTCATTAAAAGCATAAGCAACATGTCACTGCGTAGACATGGACATGTTTTTGTGAAAAGAAAATTTTTTTATCCCTAGAATATTGCAATGATACAGTTAAATTTCAATTAATCAAACATGCAAAATAATTTAATTGGAAACAAAATATCAATTCAACTCACGGTCATCATAGTTTTTTTGTATAATTGTAAAAGTAGTGTAAGTAGCTTTATTCACGCTGTCTCCAAATTTTGGCGTAGATTATTTCACCGACAAAAACCAAGAACGAGATGGTGTACCCGACAATAACTACGGTGTAATGATAACCATTAAGTTTTATTAAATTGATTTTATTAGCGCTGTCATCTTCTTCAATTCTTGAATTTACTGTAAAATTTCTTAAGCTATCCTTCATCCATTTATATGCTAGTCCAGATTGATGGACTCTTGTTACAATTTTTCTGTAATACTCTGCGAAAGGAGAATTTGGTTCAAGTAAAAACGCGCTGAAAGTTGTATAGAGTGACTCGTCTACGACTTTTACTCCATTCATATTCTTTAAATTACGTATCAAAACATCTCTTTCCAACATTCTTGGCATGCACGCAGTCTTACGAGAAATAGCCTTGGAACAATTTGCGATCATGTTAATAGAGGGAATAGTTTTGTTCATCAATTCACGTGTAATTCTATCACTTGACTTTCGCAAAGAGTAGGCTATATTCGGATTTATTAAAATGTCTAAATTTGAGCGACGAAGATCATCCAATGTATTTATTTGATATTCTGATCCAATTTCAAATTGGAATGCAGTCAAACCTGCATAGAAACTTGTACCATACATTATACCAGTGACCAATAGACAACCGAAGATAATTCTTTCTATAGCTCGTTTTGGCTCGTTTGAAACAATTGCTTGAATTAATACTCCAATGATATCCACGAAGTGCCAGGAAATAACATCAAATCTCATAGCACGAGACACGGTCCAGATGAGTATAGTCAGTGCGAGAATTAACATCATTGTCAGGAAAAGCTGCCATTGCCCAATTAGTTTGGAATTTTCTTTTCGTATGTTTGGCACCAATGCCTGGAAATTATCAAAGCCAAGTACAACATGATCTGGAAATCTTCGTTCAGAACACATACTTGATATAATTGAACTGTCCACAATCATGTGTATTTGATGAGAAATCACTTGTTGGAGAAAACCAGTTCTGTATTTAGGATTGCAGTTGAAGTTTCCAAACTTTTCTTCTCTAGATGGCAAAATGATCATCGTAAAGTTTAACTTCTTTGAAAAAGTTTCTGCGTACATTACGTCGATTCCAAAATACTCTATTGCGTGATAAGTTGAATTTCGTTTAACGTAAGCAGTAGGTTGTCGATCAAACAAACCTACATTTAATCTGTAACCGTATAGATTTTTCAGTTTATCCGGAAACAATTCGATTTTTGAGGAAAGCAAGTTTTTGTAGTATGTGTTATTGAATGGATTGAAGTAATACACCATATCAGTTTTCCTTTGACTTTTTGAGAATAGAACTCCTTTTTCGGATTCTTCTGAAACTTCAAGTATGGTGACATCCAGAAACTGTTTTCCCCACATTATCTTCAAGAAGTCAAAAATAGCTGAACTATTTTTATATTCAGAAAGGAATATGAGCAAGCACTTTGGTCTCATGAATTGCCAATTTATCTCGATTAAGAAATTGATTGGCTCAGATAATTGGCTAAATAAACTTTTGTCAACATTTGGAGATGTAATAAATACAAACAAAGTGTTGAATCTAGGTTTTCTCAGAGTCGTTGCAATTGAAGACTTCTGAAAATTTCTTAGACTTGTTTGTTGGAAAGTGAAGATTAGACATGGAGATTTTTGTACTGGAAGCCGAACTAGTTTATCCATTTTTTGATATTTTTCTGCGATGTCATCATGGATGAGAAAGAGCACTTGATACATTTTGTATTTTTTCACTACGTGGTTGGTTAAATGTGTCAACCAATCTGGTGGTTCTGCACCATTTTTACATTCAATCGTGCAGAATAAAAAAAGTACGAACACGGACACTTTTAAAATGAACAACATTCTGTTTAATGTAAAAATTCTTTATCAGAAGTGCTACTGTTCTCTGCGTTGTCTGAGGAACGACTGACAAGAACAACTTGCCAATCTTAAATAAAATTTTCACGAAAGCCGTATCAGTAATAAAATTGTTTAAATTACAGCAGTTGAATGTAATGGCTTCTGTGATAAATGTGTGCAAATGACTAATGATTCCGGAAAAATAAAAAAAGTGTGTTAATATGTGTCGTATAATCAATTTTCTCGTATCACAACATATAATTTACTCTTCCGCCGTTTTTATTTTTTTATTTCTTTTGGTAATGGAGTTATTCTAGAGACAAATATCTTTCAACCCTTACTACGAAAATGTGCTTTTCTAATTACTTGTAAATGGTTGTCTTCTCTGTAATTAGAAGGATGATACTTTCTTTCCAATCATTGCCAACTCTTTAGTTTCATCTCACTCGAGTGCTGTTTTTTCGTTCGATGCTTTATAATAACAACACAATGGTAAATAAAATTGTTGCTCCGACAAGTTTGCGATCCTTTAGGATATACCTTCGGGAAATTTAACATTTTGGCCACTCAGCTTTGAATTGTTATTCTATCGAATGTCTCCTTTTTTCTATATTTTTTATCGCATTCTTTTACCAGAAAAATAAACTCGTAAATGATGTACCATCGAGGTAGAAAAATTCTTGAAAAAACTCGGAAAGATACTTAGTTTTCCAATTACTACTTGCACAGATACGTGGGTAAAATACATTGAGTCTACCTGCTTAACCAGGTTACATACCAGTGCACGTGATTGCAATATGTTTGTAAATTCAGTCGGGCGTGTGCGAGAACCTATGTATTATATATGTGTGTATACATAGGAGCAGTAACCATCTTTGAAATGTAATATCGGTGAAATATCTTATTCCGCGATATTGTTTGCTTCTTCCTCTATTTATACAGGAACGTACATATGTCCCTTTTCATAAACATCTCAGTTTTGCTTACTTTCCTATGTACAATCTCACCTCCCCCAAATTAACTGCATTTCATTTGCTATTCATATTTGCTAGACCATGTAATATTACCGAGAGATTGTATAGAGACGATATCTCTTTGATGTAGCGATCATACAAATTGAATAGTTTATTATGTTCGTAATGAGGGTGTTATTGCTATAATTCCCATAATTATATTAGATTATACTTTATAGCCTAAAAGTTACATATTCAATTTTAATCTTAATAGAATAATCATTTTCTTTTTAACATGGCTAGACATTCTCTCCCTTTTTCAAATTCCTGCATGTTTGCTCAAACTGGATATTCGCGGTATTTCGGTTTGTCCTTTGTAACTGAAGCTTTTCATCCTTTTACGCCCGTCAGTTTTTCATTGCCCGAATTTGGCTTCATTGTTTCTTTATGGCCAGGAACCCGCCACATTTTCCAGCTTTTGATCTGACATAAAACAGTCGTCAAAACGGAAATTGGCGATAGGTACGATGTCGTTCTTCCAACGGTTGAAATATTGAATTAACGAAAAGAAATTGAAATAATATGAGACATAGGGTGTATTTTTGTGAACGCGAAGGAAGCACGCAATAATTGATTGAAACCCATCAATATGATGCTCTCTATAGATCGACTTATTTCCACTTTCATGTTACACAGTAAAATGAATCAGGAATGATTGAATCTTCCGCCGTAATTAGCCCAGAAATTAATCCGGAACCCTCTGCAACCGCAAAACAAATCAGTCCAAAGTGATGAACCGTCTACAGAATGGGTGCGATCCTATTTTCTGATGGTGTTGAATTCTGGCACTAATAAAGAGAGGAGCCCCTCCATATTGTAATTGCCTAATGGCGATACTCGTTCGCTCGTTCACTTAGATGGGAAACCGCGACATAAGTGGATGGTGTCCTATGAGCTCCCGCGCCCTTCAATGCTTAAGTGCATTGGGGAGATTTCCACCGTTCGACTATTTCACTTGATCGACTCGACTTTTGTCAGACAATCGCGCACTCTTCCGCATGCGAAGTGGTTCGCCTTTGTTCTTTTCTTCCAAAGTGAGAAAGAGACGATTGAACAATAAAAGAAAGACGAAAAGTAAAAGAGAAGTAGAGCTACGAGGTTGAAGGTTCTTAAATTGCGAATCTTCAAGGCGATGCAGTTTAAATTCAATTTCTTGAACTATAAACTTTCAGTTTTTTTAGGTATAATTGCGAGTTGATTGATTTTTAAAAGGTATTTTTGGTACAATTTTTCAAATATTGGTATTCTCAGATAAGTGGTTAAAGAAATTGTTAAAGGATTTTTTAAGTATTTTTTCACATTCTGAATTTTGGTTTTTCGGCAAAAAGACGTTGTTACATAAAAAAATACATAAACAGAAATTAATGTATTGTTGCTAGTATAGAATATTGAATATTGTTGACTCTTTCTGTGGGTTGTATGTTTAGAGAAGACGTGCCCTTAAAGATAGTTAAGCTTCCGAGAAACAAGGCCGCCCAGCTCGTGCAATACAGTTGCAAGAGACACGTGTTAACCCGCCTATCATAATATATGTATACAAACTCACACTACACCCCCTGACGGGGATAAATGTCGTGGTTTCGCCGCTTAAGATGAATATCGGGTCATATTTCAGAGTCACTGTGAAATATGCCGCTGCCCCGTCAAATACGTTAAACATTTTCTCGGCTAGTATATTATTGTAATAATGCCGAAGGCTTCGAACGGCATAAAACGATATTATCTTCCTCGGAAAGTAATCCTCGAGTCATCTATCAAGCAAACCTCAAATTCATCCCCCATAATTCTTGCCACGAAATTCAAATACTAAGCTATTTTTTCATTATGTCCCTCTTTTATAATAAGAAACGTCGTTTAAGAACAACTTCTTATCACTACTTCTTAGAAATTAAAGCTATATTTCTAATTTGAAAAGATAAAAACTTTGAAACACATCCAATTAATAAGATTAATACTCAGTATGAATAGTTGCCTTTTTTTTTTATTAATTTGTTAAGGTTCTTTGTTATTCAAAGTCATAAAATCATTTCCCTATCGAACGAGGTTAACAAGGTCGCGTGGGTTGAATTTGCAGACATGTTGAGCTGATGAACGGCCAATAAAGAAAGAAGGTATCATAAATATATGGTAGGAATGTCAAGGGTTGAAGGTCCACCCTTTTTCCCGAGATAATAGACCAAATCATCTTCATGTAAGTTTAATGACCAGATGACCAATTGCATTTTGCCTGTTGCTGCTTTTCTTTGCTTAGGATCCTTTTGTGGACTTTGCTGATGTTTTAATGCACGCTCGAACGCATTATTCATGAGCACGTAAGTAGGCGAAATCCCTTATTCTCCATAGCTAACTGCGGCATTGAGGTTCAGCCACAATTCGCGAGGGACGGAACTCTTTGATGTGATCTTTCCCGTAATTTTGTCCACCGAGACAAAAAGGTCCTTTAATTATTCCTTTCAAAAGCGACGAGCAAGGCTTAGTTATGTTTCAAAAGGCTCGGTTTCTGTGCACAATTATAATTTTCCAAGCTATTAAATATTAAACACAGAGTCACCTGTGGGACATCTGGATTATTTCCTGCTTTATTTTTTATGATACCAAGAAATCATTTATAATTATTTATAATCATTTGCAATCATTATTCTTCACAAAAGTAATTATCTTCTGAATTTTGAAATTGGTCAAAGCTTTCGGAAAACCATTAAAACAAATTATGATTGCACATCCGGAAGAATAGGGACAATATAAATCTTCGTACTTGGCAGGATTAAAACGTTAATTGAATTTTGATTAAACCAGTCTTCCATTGTCGGCATTGTTAATTGGTGATAAACTTTTTGTGTCATCGAGATATTTTAAAGATGCTTAACTTTACGAGAGCCGGTAAAGGTTGGAAGGCACAAGTGCACTTAAATACGTGATATACTGCGAATTACTCTACAGTACACGCATTCTACAGAAACGTGCATTAAAATTTTAAACAATGGAAGAAGATGGCAGAAAATTCAAGATTTTCATTGACAATTAGTTTCATGGGATTTAATATGGGATATCTCAGTAAATTGAAAAAGACATGCAATTATTCTGTGGTATATCCAAGGATTCTAAGAAATTTCGAATGATTTCAAGAGTCTAAAAATTTACGCCCAGGTTGCTTTATGAGCGCATCAATTCATTTTATCCGCAATGGATATTTATTAGCGAATATAACTGATTGCTGAAACGTATGAGAAAGTTTCTATTTCTATTGCTGTCTCGTTCTATAGGATTGTTAAACCTGTGGGGGTCATTCAATAGAGTTTTATATCACCAGCGACTTTCGCGACCGGAAATTTAATTCTCTCCCTAGCCTGTTTAAATTCCTCGCTTAAAAATAATTTTCATGGATTATCTATCCTTGAAGAATTCCTATAGCTTTTCGGAGTCTCATAATAAGACTGGTGATAATGTTAGGATTCTTCTTTTTGCATGACACCCACGCAGCTAGGTACCTGTGATGCTAAATGACCTTTTGAATCCTGTATCTTGCACATGAACCTTAATGCTACCCCAATGGGATTTGCATATATACCTTCTCTACTTTATTGATCGTGAATTAAAATTGAAAGCTGTAGGAATAGGTCGTAAATCATTGATCATTATTATCGATTTAAAATTTGAGAGAAGAGGTGTATAACTTTATAATTTTATAAAAATTTACTTCGTTTATAATAATAACGTTATTTCTTTCTGTTTCAGGTGAGTTCAGGACTCTGATATGAATACCAGACGATGAAACATCGAACTGTTTTTTAACTCCCTTTATACTCTTCTAATGGATAAGTTTCATTGCAATTTGACGAAATGGAAGGTGAAATCGCTTTTATCGACTTCGTCACGAGCATTCACTGAGCAATTTCTCCAGGTAGCTATTTTCTTTTATTTCTGATCCGATCTTTCCTGGTAAGATCATAAAATCTCCCACACACTTCGCTATAACTATGAAACGTATAGTGATCTGCTCTAAAAGAAATATGAATAAATAAATCAAAGGGAATTTATGGAATTTCCTTACTTTGATGGCTTTCCATTTCGGAAAATGGAGAACAATTTTAAGAAGACAATGTCGCTCGCTCTGAAAGAGTAATCGTCGAGTAAAAAGTGTGGCGACCATTAGCTAATGCGACTCTCTTGCCGTGCCCTTGAACTGCAGTTTTAATTGTGAGCACTCTTTTCAACAAGGGTATTACTGTAAAGTCTGCTTCAGTTATTTATATTTTTGTCTACTACATTTTTCTGTTAGAGTACATATATTAATAGAAGTTCCCTCCAGAGCGAATTTTAATGGCAGTTTGATTAAGAACAAAGTAATTTAACATTTGCTGAAAATTCCTAAGCTTTTAACAGCCAGTCGCTTTATCCAAGAAGTAAATGTTGCGTCATGAATAGTACTTTGAAGCAATTCATCATCGCTAAGATGTGGCTGATGATAAGGAGAGAGCCCCATTTAAAACCCAGCACGTAAACGTTGCCAAAAAATTCACACTGCATTTTGCAAGATTCCCTCCTGTGTTTTTAGCGTCGTGTCTCCAGTCTCCTTTTCAGGATTTCGCCGAATCGATAGTATCTTCTCGTGAACACCCAACACGCATGGACCTCTCTGCGAGAACGCGTATTAATGATACGATACACTCCTACCTAGTGTCTTTCCGCATAATCATTATTTATTTTTAGTTGACAGCACCACGAGTCTTTTTTAATAGGAAAAATTGAACACTGCTTTCACAAAATTGATCGTAAATATGGAATGTTTAAATTTTTTATATCCTAAGAAAGTGACCTCAGAGAATAAGGTTTATATCAAAAACTTCTCTTCCTTTTCAAACTAAAATTCTCCTCCCCCTTTAAACTTAATCTTTTCAATCAAAACCACCTCCCTCCATTTTTAAAAAACTGTTTTCCCCTTTCAATAAAACATCCCCTTCCCTTCCAATTAAAACTGCTTTTCCCTTTTCCAACCCAAATTGCTCTTCCCCTTTCAAACCTAAAACCTCCTCTTCCCTCTTCCAACCAAACTCTCGACCCCTTTCTAACAAAAAAACCCTTTCCAACCAAATTTCCCTTCCCCGCCAAACCCAAAATTCCTCGAACCCTTCAATTACCCATTCCATCTTACCCTTCTTCCTCCTAAAAAGAAAAACTCACCCTTCCTTTTTTAACCAAAAGTCTTCTTTCCCCTCCAACCAAAATCCCCCTTTAAATTTTTTGGATTCTTTTTATAACTTTAGATTTTGTTCTACTTTTTCTTAGAACACTTTTGAATTCTTTTGAATGCTTTGAATTCTTGGAATTCTTTTGTATTCTTTGAATTCAGTTGTATATGAAAATGGCTAGTGATTAAATCCTCATAAAAAACAAAAACAAAATTATAAATAAACAATACTTCTTAAAAAATGTTAGGGGAAGTTGCAGAATCGACCTTCGTTCTTCAACTTCCGCCGGTTGATGTGAAAAGGTGGTTGAGAGGGTGAGTGGGTGAGTGGGCGTGATGACTGGCGTAACAGAGGTGGTTGATGGTCCTCGGGGGTGAATGGGAGAGGTAGGGGTGGAGGGAGAGAATGTAGGAGTGAGAGAGTGAGAGGGAATGAGGTTCGGGCGCTTGTGCTTTGCGTTTGTCCCTAGGGACTCAGCTGCGGTAGGAGCATGGTGATCGATGTCTCCACTCTCCGCAATGTCTCGCTTTCTTGAGCGCTCTTGAACGCGCGCACTTCGCCATTCCTGGCATTCTCTTGTAAAATGAACGTTATGCCAAGCGAGAGAGATGTGAGACCATTCTTATTTACAATTCCGTCTGCAAGGCTGAGGCACGAGGTTCCTGTCTGGCAGGCTGACTTTGTCGCTGCTTCATTTCCCATTTCGAACCTTGAAGGAGAACCAGAACAGAAAACAGTCATATATTCTTACCCGCAGCCATGGAAAGTTTTCGTTTCGAACTTTAAAAATGAAAACTTACGTCGCGCAAGTTGGAATTATGGACTTTCGATTGTTACTCATAGTCGACTTGAAGAGTCTGCTTGGAAGCGAGAAAATAAAGGAGAGAAGTTTATGCAAAGTGGAGAGACATGCTCAAGCTTTATCAGCATCAGGATATGATTCTCCTGGGGTTTAATTGGTGAAATAACGTGCTTGAAAAAATTTAAGAAAATTTAAGAAAAATTTAAGAAAAATCTGAAAAAAGACTTTTTAAACGCCTGAAATAAAAAAGTTAGATTCGATTATTCCAATGCTTGTATCTTTGTCCCAGAAAGCACGAATCAACAAGTCTAATTTTTTCATTCGAATCTGAATATTTTTCTGGGGAGTGTATTATCAAAAGTAGTTATTTTTCGACGAAGACCAATATTCCTGAAAAGTACCTGAAGCAAACCGAGTGGAATCCGAGAGTCGTCTGGGGAATAACGAGAGTTGGTCGCGGGCATTTTCATCCCAGTTGTTCAACTAGGACGAGACTTATGATTGCGAGGAGTTTCCATCGTAGCAAAAAGCCTCCAATGGAAGCTTTGCTCTCAAGCTTTTCCCACTCACACTTGGTTCTTCCACTTCATCCGGAGACTTCTCTCCGCCTTTGGGAAACCCGTACTTTCTGCACTACCGACGGAATAGTAAATAAGAATGGACCTTCCACCATGCTGGGTGCAACCTTAATTTAGTTGGAGTCATAAAGAATTTCAAACAGGACTTTCGACGTTAGTTAAATTTAAATCCTGCTGTAATATGCACCGGGTCTTTATATATCATAATTACCAAAGCAGATTTTCAAACGAAAATAATTATGATTAAATATTTTAGGAAATCCAGAAAATCGCGTCTGTCCATTACTGCTTTTTCTACTTACTTCACATTTTCGCAAGTTATAGATCAGAATAATAATACTATTTAATAATAGGAAACAATGAATAATATTTCATACTTGGTGGGGCTTAAAAGTTGCAAAATATCGGAGAAGTGAGGATGAGATGAAAAGTCTCAACTACTTTGGACCTTTTGGCCGCTATTAAGCCCACTCCACTCGAGAAAGAATTCTAGAGGTTTCGGACGTTTGCTACTCTGGATCGAAAGTTCAAGGAGGGATTTGAAACTAACAAAAAATGGGAAAGAGAACGTTACAATTCTCCACGAGAATTATCGTGCAATTTTAATTCCAAGAGGAGGAAGCGAGGAGCTCAGCTCGTGTGGCAGATTAACGGCTTAAAGCGAACTCTGCCTAGGAAATGGGCGAAGGTAGAGCCGTTTCCGCCTTTCCAGGGCCCGGGGCGTGAAAAATTCTCAGTCGTTTCCGCTTTCTAGTCGATAGAACTTCGATTCGTTAGTTGAATTAGTTATAAGACCGCAAGAAAAGTTTCCTATAGCGAAATAGTTTTTTTCTCCTTCCCTATCATCAGAAGGTAAAACTTGAAAATTTAATAACCCTTCGTTTATTTAAACTATTTAGAATTGAAGAAATCTTCTTCAACATTTCATATAAGTTTCAAAGCTATGATAAGGAAAGGAGAATAGAGAATTTTTTTCAAGTTGAAATATCTACTTGAACATATTGAAAGAAAGTTGTGTAAGGTATCCGAAAGTCTGAATGCAATTCTAATAACATTGAAATATTTATAACACGAATATCGACGAGTAAATTCTTCGAACGTGGAGTGTATGGAACGACTTCGATATGGATATGTTATATATTTATTCCATGTAGAATTCTTCGATTTGGCTTCCTGTACCTATATAAAATTATATCGGCCTCGTATTCATTCCAAACTCTGTCGCATTCTTAAAGTATCGACAGAATTCATGCGATACTGAAAGCCGTTTCGACAACAACGTATGTTTATGAATGAATAGTTTATTTTGAAATGCTTAATATATAATCATTTATAAAATCTCTCTATTTTATGAAAAGAATGAATATCTTTAGGTACTAAAATGACATGAATTTAATTGCAAATTCCAATTAGAAAATGTAAATTAATTTGCACTGTTGGTCGGGACAATTCTTGAAAATATATTTCATATTCAGAAAGTATATATACACGCTAGAAGGAACCTTTTAGAATTATCTCATGAAAGCAGAAATGACTTCTACTAATTAATCCTTTTAACAGTACTCAAATTTAATTAATTTCAAAGTTATGTGGTCAGCCCACCCTCGTCGAGCAGATCCGAGACCTTCTTTTTCTTCCCAGTGTACAGTTCTAAAACCGCACACGCTATATCAAGTGCAAGCTTTGAAAATCCGATTTGAGGTCCTCTCCCTTTCTCTTCTGTCTTTGAAACCCCAAAGCCGATCGCTTCTCAAATCGCAGTCCAGATTTTCCTTTAATTAAAACTTTTCACTCTGAAAATAATGTTCAAAACTTACCTTGTTAGTGATTGAGGTGATTTCAATCCCGATAAGAAACTTTAATCATCTTCTACCTGCGAAAGCTAAATAATTTTAAAATAACTTGGAAAGTAAACATCGGAGTAAGCCGCAAAAATCCTTTCTCTTGATATCTGTTTAATCTATAGATATTTATTTTCATCATGAAATAAATATCGAGTTAACTACTAAATGAATAAACCCACATCTTCAAAAATCAATGGAAGAATATCTCTAGAATGTGATAAAAATCTGAGAAAAACAATGTCAAGGAATCAGGAAAGTTGGCAATAGAGATTTTGATTAGCCCGGAAGGAACTTGGATATGAGCCCCAGAAAAGGCAGTTCATGTCCTTCTTGGCACGGTATAATGAAATTTATGAGGTTCTTTCTCCTGCCGCGAACATATCCGTGCATCCCCTTGTCTGAACTTCCCTTCTAGGTATTATCTACGGCATGTTATGCCACTAAGTTTCGTTGGGAAGAAATACTGCACCGGCCGATAGGGGATAATCAATCTCATCCTGGAACGTCTCCCTCGAGACGTTCTTGGATGTTTGCGTTTGCGTGCTAATTTGCCCTAATCTAATGAGAGAGTAAACCCAGTTTATTCAGTCTTCTTCGACAATAATAAACCCTAGGTACATTTACCATATATACTTCCAATTTTATTAGTTTCCAATTTATGTCTTCCAACATCAAAGTGTGCTTCTTATTCCATTACAAAAATTCTTCGGTCTTGTCTGGCCATTACTTCCTTTTCCACTTAATGGAAGGTCTTCATTGCTGTACATCAGATTTTAAAGGATTTCAGAGAATTGTAAAGGTTTAAAAATCTTTGAAGGAATTTTAAAAGATATTAAAGATTTGGTCGAAGCTCTAGTCGTCCAACTTTTTAAATTCTATTAGGAAAGAACGGGGTGGAGAGGGATCAATGCACAGATTTTTATTTCCATTTTTTCTTCATGATTAATTTTCTTGATCATATTCTTTAGCAAAATGTAAAATAAGTGTTTACAGCATCTATTAATAACTTACCCTAATTCCTCTTTGCTGCAACTTAAAAAATGCTATTTTCTAATTCCGGAACGTTTCATACAGTGAAGAACATATATTTCGCAAGTTAAATCATCTCCCAATTTGAATCTCAATTCGATATTCACCCTCACACCTGCTTACTAACTTTAATATTATCTTTGGAGTGAGACAACATTCTTCGGATGTTCCAATGGCGATATCGAGAAAAGCATTTGGAATTCTAAATCGGCTTTACTGAGACGAGTTCCTACAGAAATACTGCCAAGTAGTTCGTGAGAGTTACGTTTTCAACGGGACACTGGGACAGGGGATTCCCCGTTAATATCGTTCCGAGTGGATAAATTCAATCTCTCTTTAAGGTCTGCTGCAGGGAATAGTCGAGCGAGGGCAAGTAGAAAGGGGGAGGAGAATGACAAAAAAGTGAGTGAGAATGAGAAAGGTAGTTTGGTGTGAAAAAGGAATCGGCGAAAATCCTACGGGAAGACGAGGAGAGAGAAGGGAAAAAAAAAGAGAAGAGAGTGAACCTCATAGGGTGGAAGGTCAGGTTGACTCTCTGCTTCTTTCAAACGGTTATATCTTCGTTCATTAAGTTTTGCGACGACAATTGTTGTTTCAGCTTTCGTAAGAGAGTGCGATTTCAATGGTCTGAAACCTCATTACTGAAATGGGACTCGTTATCGTTATGCGCAAGCGTTTGCATTTTATTATGCAATGTTATACGCGATGTCTATAAGGCTCCTTGCTAATGACTGCAACTTATTCAGCTGCACGAAACCACTCGAGGACCTGCCATAAGATCATAAAAGGTGGGCACTATCAAGATAGTCTCTGCAAATTTTACGTGTGAATGCCATCTTTTCATAAAGGACTGAAAACTCAGGTGCAAATTCCTCTTCATTTCACGAGCATTATTAATAACTGCGAAAATGTAAACTTATTTTCCACAAAAAGCACTTTTATTGCAACGTTACAATTTTCCTATAATCCACGGTGATTTTGTTTTTGCTATGTGGTATGAATCTTAAAACTTTTTAAAATTCTTTAAAATATTCCTTGAAATTACTTTAAATCAATTAAAGTACATATCTTGAAATCTTTGAAATTTCTTTAAACTCCTGATAGAGTAATGACAAAGCAAGTTATTTAAACTGTGAGTCTAGTCGTAAAGAAAGAGGGGTAAATGTTTTGTTGGAGGTAAGGGGTTAGATGCTGGAGGTAAGGAGAGGCGGATCAAAATGAATGGTGTCTACGAGAGGAGGTTCGCAACGCAGAAATTTGAAACCGGATATTTAGTGTCGAGATATCGAGAGTTACAGGTGATAAATATTCTCGTGAATTATCACCAACTAGAACGATTATTTTTTCAGAGCTGACTCGCGACAGGTCTACGATTAAACTATCGAAATTGCTCAGTAATAATAAAAAACATTACATAAAAACATAACTTTATACAAAAATTAAAGAAAGTTTGTAAGCTTGTGGTAGTTCATTATTGTTGAAAACTTTTTGAAAATGGTTAAATAAGGTATACGAAAGTTTAGCTTTCAAAGTCTGTAACGGTCACCCTTCCCGTCACACAAAGCCGCCATTTGGCAGGATTTCAACAATGCTTTCCAGCGCTAAATAACAATGGGTCAGACTCAGTAAGGGGCTACACATTTGCCCATTTCCTCTCCTTTCAGTCGCGAAACATAATGACGCTGGGCCTTGAAGCAGTCTTGGGTTCATTTTCCTGTTTTCTTTTTATCCACGTCGTCCTCTAATTGGTCGCACCAATATTTTTCCATCCGAAACCGATCTATACTTGGTTGGAGAAAAATTATTGCCCAAACCTCCTCGATACACGATTTAGGGTCACGTGTTTTTTTTAAACAATAAAGATAAAGCATGAATAAAGAAAAGGCAACAATTATAAGATTCTTGGAAACTTTTCTTGCTAATTAGGATTACATACTGTAAATCATTATCTACTGTTAGGAAATCTCTTATAAACCTATAAACTAGTTCTAGAATCTTTTTTATTCCCATGAATGATAAAGTGAATATTTTGTAGTTCCTCGTAATCGTAATTTAAAGAGTATTTTATTATAACTACCGTAATATTTTAATTACTTTAATAATTTAATAATTCGGGTCTAGACATAAGAATAGGGGATGGAAAAAGGGAGTTAGAAAATGAGGTTTGTAAAGGGTGTATTAGAAGATTGGAAAAGGGGGTAAAAAAATTGACAGATTCGAGACAACTGCCGAAAAATGCTAAATCCCACGCAGATGAGATGCATCTTGTCACGAGGTTTTATTGCGCCGCAAAAAGAGGTCGCAGATGCGATCAATGGTAATTGCGTGAAGCATACCACGGGGAAATTTGGGAGTGTAACACCCGTTCCTCGTTAGAGGCTTGTAGTGGCGGAATGCGTAAACGCAAAACTTCAACACAGAAGTCCAACTGTTTAGGAGAAACGCCTCGTGTCTCGTTCCTCACGCTTTATATATCTCTTCTGTTTCTTCTCTTTGCCTTAGTGTCTGCTTTCACCTCCTCGGCGTACAAAAAACGCCGACACTGCAATTTAATACTTGTTTTGTTAACCACTCATTTCAACGATGAGCGATATAGTTTCAAAAATTCCCAAGAGTCAATGCCGAGACTGAACAAATCATTGTTTTTTTTTTATCATAACAATAAAAAATGGGATTCTACCGTGTAGAAATTAAAATCGTGTGAGGAAAGAAAGTCATTCGGAAAATAAAAATGAAAAGTCTTATTTCTCGATGAAGGAATTTTAATTTATCACCCAATCGCTATTTAAATTCAAACTCATTCAGAATAAATGAATCTGTTATTTTCACTAGGGGAGAAATTTCTTAGAGAATTTCAAGCACTTTTATCTGCCATTCGAATTGAATTTTAATGGCTTGCTATTGCTATCTAACATGCGTTAACAATTTAACATATATTTGAATGAAGCATGTTTTCATGTCATTTCATTTTCCACATGAAAATAAATCCCCATGAATTAACAAATTGGACATGACGATGATCTTTCTCTTCGTTTTATAATCATTTATCGTTTCAGTAGGCAACATTTTACATGTAGAATTTAGAAAGCTCCTAGTAAAGTTAATGAGTTTATATTATACGTTGACTGGCGGAGGGTTTATTTTGCAATTTTAGTCTTCCTTTTCAGAATTGCATACTTTTCTATTCAACAGGTTTTTTTGAAAAAAATAAAAAATAAAATAAAGCGGAAGTGCGTGGCGTGTCACGCCTGCGATGTCAGGCGTGACAACCTTCCCGGAATTTCACCCTGGTGTCGACTCGACTGCCACACGACATGCTCGCTTTTACGGACAGAGAGGGAAAGAAGGAGAGATTGTATAAAAAGGGTAGGTGGAGAAAGAAAAAGGGTCGGTTTATGCATCTAAATCGTGTTTGTTGTTCTTTCCTTCAGCCAAGCGCTTTTGCGCATTTCATGGCGGCCATTTGTTTTATTTCAAAAAACTATTGCAATGCTCGTGTTTTTTCTGCACACGTTGACCGTTTTGAATATCAAAAGAAATCAACGCTTTAAAAATCTGAAGTATTTTTTCACTCTATTGTTGTAATTTACACTATAGAATAGGAGAAAGTTTAATATGACATAAAATATTGCATCTCCTCTTGGTAATTACTCTTCTAATTATGTCAAGTTAACTTTTTCATTTGCATATCTACAATTTCTAAAGTATTTTACATGATATCCAGAAATAATTATATTGCTCATTATATTTAATTGAAATTCAAATTTTAATGACGCTATATTCAAGTAAAATATTAATATTAAACATGCAAAAGCATTAAAAAGAATATATAATGAGTATAGAAAATGTTTTGCAACGTCGATATTTACTAGAGTTGATTACATTTTCCACTGACTTATAGTAACCCTTCTCCTGAAAAATTTTTCTTATGTGGATTTTATCACGACAAAATAACACACTCTTCAATTTCTGATCGGCGCGGATATTAATTTACCGCACAACCTTTTCTTATCCAGTATAAGTGGTAGTCTTAGGCAAGATTACACAAAATTGAATCGATTATAGGAAGAATTTAGTGCAAGCTGGAGGAACTCCTTTTCCCCTTGTTTTGGACCCATTCGTCATTATCCGTGCCTCATCACGCGATTATAAATCAAAAGAATGGTCAGTAAATACCGAGAAGGAGTCAGAATTCAACCCTGGAACCCGTAAAGTTTGCAATCCAAGGAAATAAATCTACACAGAATTGGTTACTTAATGTTATCCCAAGACTTAAACTCACTTTGGCTAAAAGATCTCAGCAAATATGTACGTATACTGAAACAGTTTTGAGTGGATTTTACATTTTAAGATATCTCTCTGAACAAGATGTCATTAAAATTGTAAAAAGTGTTGATTGCCTTAACCCTTGATTATGTTTCTTTTATAGACACGTGTATTTTTACACTGTTATCCTCTTTTTTTATTTTTTTATAGCCTCTTTTTTCATTCTCTTCTTATAATTCGTGTTCTACATATGTTTTTTAAATGTTACCTGCATGCTTTCGACGAGAACCGTAGATATCTTAATCTGCCGTTTATATGCAGAGTTGCATTTTCAGGAGAATTTATTTATCCTTCGTGTTGCGAAAATAATTATTGGGTCATTAAATCCTCAAATAATGACTCCATTCTGTTTCCAGATAGAAAGGAATATGAAATTTCCTGACGTCAAAATTACTCTCCTTATCAGCAATTTAAGTTCCGAAAAAATATGATTGCATTAGAAGGTCGATCGTTTTCTAAAGATTATAAAATAACATTATTATTTTAGACTTGAAGTTAGAAAGGGTTTCAAAGCTTTTTGTGTTGTATGGACTTTAGATTTAGAAAATAAAAAAACATTAATTCATTTCTGAAATCCAAAAATAAAGTTATCTATCTAATGCATTTCATGAGATGAGGGGAAATTGTTTGATGGTATCTTGGAATGATGGAATGGTCTTTTTCAAATTTCAAGTGTGCTGCTCGCCGTCGAATTATAGTACAAAGACTTTATACAAACCCAAGTGTCATGCTGCATCGCATAACTTTGACTTCAATTTACCTAATCTCAACTCGATATTTGACACACTCAATCCAAAAAAAAAAACCCTTCAAGAAAATATTAACATTTCTTCTTTAATTAAAATAATAATATATATACTACATCGACATTACATAATTCTTGCTTTCGAGGCATTACAATATGTCTGTCTTACCTTTCTAATCATAAAGTGCTGATTTCTCGACAAAAGTTCTCAATCTTACCACACAATCATTGCAATTAACCTCTGATCATTCAAACGTGTGATTACTGGCATCATTTATTCGCACATATAATTGTATGATGAGGACGCAATAATGCACGCGGATTTAATATCTGTCTTCCGCTCTTAACGATCGTTAAGACAGATATGTAATTATTCTGTTGCCTTTGATATAATTCTCTCGCTCTTTATCGACACCGCTGATCGTTCCGCTAATTTCATCTCCATTCACCAACCAAATGCATGTATATTTTCAATACGGCAGACATTCTTCTCATTCTATATAAATGAGCAATTATAAATTATATTGTACATGTTAATTTATAAAAACATCATACTGCTGTAACTTTTCTTCTTCTATTTAGTATAAAACCAAATTTTTTGTTGCCAGAATTCGCTCTGCCACTTTTTCTTACTCTTCTGGCAAGCGTACAAAAATTGAACTCTAATTTCTTGCAAGCCTCTGGTAAATTATTTTCTTTGATTTATGAACCGCCTCGTCATTTATTTTGCGAAGCGGGAAGAAGCCAAAGGAACATGTTTGCAAAGGAGTTTCACTTCGGGGTCAGGCAGGTGACGATTTACGGTATAACATCACCATAGATCATATCATTGTCCCATTTATCTCGATCTGCAGACTCCAGGAGGACCTAAATCTATGTAGTCTTTGAGTCATGCAAAAAATGTAGCCCTCTTTCTTAAACAAACAGTCTACTCAACAAATAAAGCTGGATTAGGATCAGGATAAAAAAAATATGATTTGCCAAGTCATTAATCGATTAATCTGTTATTCTTCAATCCAGTGATGACAGTCTTGATCGAGTGTTTACTTTACCACTGAGATGAAGATTTCTAGCCTTGGGCATCAATTAAAAATCGATAAATATGAAAGTTCAGTCAAATTATTATGTCGAAATTAAATTATCATGTTAGTTAAATTGAGATAAATAAAATTGTCATATCAAGTCCAGCTAACCTTCTTAGTTGTTTTTGAATTTTGAAGGAGTAGAATCTTCAGGTAAACCTGCGTCGGAAAACAATGTAAATCTGGGGAAATGAAAAATGCGGAAGCGTGCTTTAGAACGTGTTACAAAGGATCAGAAGGATCAATTCGCAAATTCAGGCATGACTCTCCTACATATCCCAGATCTTACACTGGTTCTTTTTTTAAGGCCTCTCCAGCATGTAGCTACGTAGTGTATTTAACATATTTTTTTACATTATTTGTCATTTCTTCTTTTATAAAAAAATTCTTTTACAAAAAATTCTGGATTTCCTGAAGTAATTATCAATATTGGAATTGAAAAGGTCAATAGTGAATGCATCAATAGTTATACATTCAAGCAATACAAGTCAGTAAAATTCAAGTTAAATAATTTGTATATTAATATCTGCAATTTTTTATGTAAAAAAGTGCATGTAATTTGTCAATTTTACAGTTACATTTTAATACACTTTGACAGGTCAAGATTCAAGAATCTTGACTTTCTCACTTGAAAAATTAAATCAAGAAGAGGCATTCTCTTGCCGTGCATCACTAGAAAACAAAATACGACTTCTACAACTTCTCTCGGATGAAACTCTTGGTTCAGAAGTAATTAAGCCGATGCGATGTCAGGTGATCGACCGTTATAATTGAGTTTCCTTGAAGCGAAAACGATCTCGAAGATTTATGACAAAAACTAATATGGCTATAATAAAAATACACATTTTTCACTATTTCCTATAAAAGTTCCTAAAATTATTAAATCAGTAAACAAATAAATTAGATAAAAAAGACATTAACGCACCTTCGATACGTCTATGAAAATTAAACACTAATTAAGACATAATCAATACAAAAAGATAAAGGCATCTAATTATTAGAGAATTCTTTATATCGTGGAAAGATAGGATTTTATTGATTAAAATTAGAAAAGTTGACTACAAGGGATTTCTAGACTTTGCGAGCTAGATCAATAAACAGCTATTTGAACCGTCATATCCTCCTAGTGTAATATCTATACACATATATAGATTCTACAAGCTGTATATTCCCGTGTATTAATCTGCATAAACTCATTCCTATGCAAATGAAGAGATTCGACGTTAAACTAGGCACCTTCAAGCCCGCAGCTTACTTCGCGGCTTAGGTGGATGGGTTTACGCGATATGTAGATAAATGCATCTTCCTTCGCGATATCATATTTCCTGAACGATCTGACGCAGAAACGCACTGTGCGGAAGCTCACCAAAGTGCACATAAACTTGTTTATTTCCCTCAAAACTGGTTTTGCCATACTAAGTTAAAACTTAATTTCAAGTAAATTAAAGATGCTAAGATCAACCCTCGGATTTTGGTCTTATCTTTGAAGATATTGTATAAAATAGCCAGAAATGAAGAATAACAATTCACCTCTACATTTCTTTCTCTCTTTCTTATTATCAACTTATTTTTCTTATAATTCTTAATATCCCTAGTTGACTTTATTTTCCTTTCTCTCCTGTTTTTTTTTACTTATTCTGTGCTTACTGTCCTTATCCCAGTTATTCTTTGTCTTCTGCTTTTTCTACCTCCCTACAATTTACCAACTCTTAAGCCTTGTATCTACCTGACAATCAAATGCATGGCGCTAGTACATTCGATGCATTCTAGACTAGGGGTTGTAAGATCCGCCATGTATGTTTAATACGAGGCCTACGACCTACCAGAGAGAGTCTTCTGCCCCAGTGCCCATTATTTATTCAACCGCAACTGCAATTATAGTGGTGCAGTGTGTGAGAGCCACCCTCCTTAACTCTCTAGCACGGTTTCTCCTACACCCTCTTACACCTGTTTTGCCTCCATGTGAGAGGAAAGATCTGAGACCTTTTACCCTTCGGAACAGGTCACACCTGTTCTGACGTGGATATTAGAGATTCGCTCAATGCCAAGCATATAGAGCCAACTTACATTCTTCAGATTCGTTGACCTTCTTGCACGTGTTAGTTATTGAATTGGGTGTCAATCTATAGATCTGATTTACCTTGACGAGTCAGTCTATAGCGTCCTGAATAACTATAGGGATAGAATTACAGTAGCTAAAATGGAATGGATAGAATATACGTGTGCACTCGCGTGAGTGCATTGTGTGGAACACGTGGTTCGAACAGATGAGTTCAATGCGAGATTCAATACTCTCGTGTTACAATTAGAATACTTTTAATTGTTGTTTTATATTCGATGCAGGGCATACAATGTTTTAAATTGCGACGGCACGCTTTTTGTAATAAAGCATGATGGATTCATTCAGTCATTCTGTCCACACTCAGACTTTTATTTTTCCGGTAGAATTATAAAAATTTTCAAGGATTTAATTAGATTGGAGTGAGTTTATAAATATTGCCAACTATTCCTTAAAATTTATACATCCTTCGATTTACGTGGATTCTATAAAAGTATCTCCCTCTTACTTTTTTCCTCGTGTATTTAATCTTCGTGTGAAAACATCTTATGCTAGGTTACATGTGGCGTTTCGTGCTAACCATGTGATGGGAAAAAAATTCCATGTGGGAAAACTCTTGTCGAACCTATTATGATTTAATATTGTAGTAATAAATTTATTTTCATAACCCAACTGTAAATTTAATTTAATTTCTTAAATATTTTAATATTGAATCAAAACATTATGAAGGACGTAAACAATCAATATTTACAAATTAAAATTGTATACTTTCAGGTCGAAGGGCAAAACGATGAAGGCAACAAGGTGAGGCACGAGCCGAGGGGGTCATCCTTTACTTGTGAAGCTATGGTGAAAGGCTTCGGATGTCACCTCGAGAGAGATCCTCCTGATGTCTACTTTATTCTCTTCATCTGCGTTTTATATCTGTCAACCGCACGTGGCATCGATCTCTGTAAGTAAATCTGCATGTAACTGAAATCCACTTATCAAAAGAAATGAAATGAGCCATGTTTAAAAACTGTTACAATATTTTCAGTTAATATTTATTTACACCAAATATTGAATTAGCAATAACAACATTTCTAAATTTAATATCATTATTCTCTCAATTCTCCATCCCGTATCGATAAATTTTCACATTAGCAACATAAACAGATTTGAAAAGGCAATAAATGCGAATCGATAAGTCGTAAAGTCAAGAAATGCAAACGTGCGCATAATTTAATTGGCTGAGCAAGACCCTTGTAGATACAAAATACCCATGTAGAGCAAATATAGCCATTATTATTAGCAAAGATGCCGGAAACCTAGACATATAGAGTTCATGGTCTCCTCGTAATTTTACCTTGGACCCTTCTCACGGAGAAGAGTTCGTAACGAGCCACGGCTGACCAAACGTGCCTTATCTGGCTCGTAAATCGAACGTAAATAGCCATTCGCGTACTAGGTGATTTTACCTTCAAGCAGCAAGGTGCGAGCTGTTCATTTTTTAGCGCACTTTAATTTTTAGTCTCGATAAATGTTTGCTAGAGCGGCAATAAAGTGTATACGGCAATGACGGGTTTTCAAGTGTTTTTGCAAAAAGGGATGACAGGGGGAGGAAATGCCTGCAGATCTGATATAAAAGGCGTCAAGTTATGAGAACACTGTGAAACAAAAGAGCATGCTGCGCCAGTTATTACATTCGAAATTTTGCTGCTCCAACAAACATTTCATTGCTCTCTAAATTTAACGGAATTTGCAGTTATTGGCAACTTTATATGCTCTTAATAATAGATTTTTTAATAATAAAGTTTTAAACGTTTACAGTTTCGTTATATTTTTTTTTTCATGTCATATTTAATTAATGTAATATACATCTGATTTCATTAGAGTATCTTCATTCACTTTTCTTGATGAATATTTGGGCTCCGCACGTCAGATTCCAATTAGAACTGTCACAACATTTTGCCAACTCATCTTTTTATCGTACACTTTTCGTCTACTCCCTTTTCCTTGAGGCTATATTTGGCATATAATTTAATTCTTTCGTGTATTTGAGAGCCGACTAATGTGCTAAGTATACGTACATGAGAATATCGTAATCATTTTATGTTTCCAAGCCCAGACTACTCCCAACTAGTATAAAAAGACCCCGTCATCTTTAATCAACTTTTTTCTGAAATTACTTGGAGAACGCGGATTATAGGTTAAAGAATTAGATCGGCTTTCGAAATATGGAAACAGTGAAGCTATACCTCTTTCCCTTTTATTGCATCTTTTATTTGAGCTTTTCCCTGCATCTTATAATTTTACCTCGTTTTTTCTCTAGAATAAAAAATCATAAACTGGAGATTCATCTCAGCAGCTAGTTATTTATCTGTTTATGCGATTCGCAATGCATACATAAATCTGAAAGCTTTAACCTCCCTGTTCTCCACAGCGCAATGCATCGCACCACTGGGTATGGAGAGTGGCGAAATCCTGGATGCCGACATCACTGCAAGCTCCAGCTTCGACAGCGGGAACGTCGGACCCCATCAAGCTCGGTAAGTTCATCTTATTTTTCCGTCATTATCAACCTCTAAAAATTGTTAAAAACAACTCCTAACTTTCCACTTCTCTCAAGCCCGAATTCTCACTCAGAGAGTCTCAAAACGTGGAGAATACCTGACTGTTAATTTACATCCCGAAGTATTCACTGGCTTGTTTTTCGTCACCCTTCATTTGCCAACAAGAATTTGACATATACAAAATCGAGATAACGGTTCCATTTAACACGAAAATAAATGCCAGGTTGTCCATTTCCATCAGGTGTATCGGGCATTCGTTTAATTGCAACCACGCCCCGAACTCTGCGACAGGATAAACGCTTTAAAAAATCCGGCGCCGAGACTTCCAGACAACATAAGAGTGAATTAAAAAACGGATAAAAAACACATCCAGGTACTGAGAAAATGATAAGTATAAGAATTTTATGCAAATTTACTGTTGAATCAATTTCTTCACCTTAACTGTTTGGTGAGTCAGTCCTAAAAAATGGGACTTTTCTCTTTTACTCCAAACACCCTTCAGTAGAAGTTGGTTCAGTCAGAGCGAGAACAACAAAACTAGAAATTATAATTTCTTCCTTTACAAAAATGGCTATAAAGCCAAAAGTATATTGAAGGGCGGATTCTCTCAAGGCGCCATCGCGAAATTCAGGGCGTGGATCTCGAAGGAACCCTTTTTATCCAACTTGTCTGGTTCACTAGTGCGAAGAAGATACCGGTACCATTTAAAACCCTTTCCTCACCTCGTTCACCATTCACTAAATTAGATGGTGACGAGCATGGTGCGGTCGAGGCCCCAAGCTTCATCATATCGCCGGTCATTGTCTGCTATTCTGCTATAATGGAATGTATTAATATCAGAGAGCCGAGCGAGAAAGAGAAAACATCATAAAGGAAGAGAGATAGATGATGTGGTTAGAGAAGGGAAAGGGGGATGTGGATGAAGTGGAGTTGGGCCAGACTCGGCTCGAATGCATCGAGCAACCAGTTGGTATCCTCACTTGGCACTGAGCGTCCCATGGGAGAAGCTTATGGTATACCATACCAGCCTACAACTCGATTCTGCATTAATATGTAACTGGATGAAACGTGTGCGACCTCAATTTCATATTCATGTCCTGTCCAAACGTCTGCGCTACTATTAATCTTTCCCCAAACTGGCCCTTCTTTATTATGCACGAATTCCAATGATGAATTTGCATTTCGGATAACATTTTGACTATGCCATTTCAAATATACCATGATATCGTCATGCATGCTGCACATTTCAATTTCCGTTTGTGAAAGCTTGACTTTATAGATGGTACTTGTTTTTGGAACTGCTTATCTAATTGGTGGCTTGCTATACCTTTTATGCAGTCAAACTTAAATTATGTATGACAGATTACAATAAGGTTATTGGAAAAATGATAAGAAAATGTCAAGTTTATCAATTCAGAGATAAAGCATGATTCAATCTGAATTTTTATTGCATATATTTTTATATTCTACAAACATTCTTATCCGACTTTTCTTCCTGAATCTACTTTAAATTTGATTTGCATGTGAGAAGATTCGTTTATCAAAATATGTTCAGTCTTCCCATTCGCCTTACTATATTGAACACGCTCTTCTCAGTCACGATCATGCGAATTAGCTTCTTATAAAAACTATTATTGCAGATTCTAAGAGTCATGAGCCAACAGCATCGAGATAAGTAAGTATGATTGAAACTAGACCATTAATTTCAATCATGCAATGTCACTCTCTTCATTAGGAAGAGAGTGACCATCTTTAGATGGTTTGCTCCAGACTCTTTTTTTGTATATTAAAATTTAGAAAAAATACTTAATGAAAGCAACAGACTATTCTTATGTAACTTATTAATATATTTGATAGTATTGCTTCTTTTTCTTTTTATTATGGTTAATGTGGCTCTTTTGTTGTAGTTTTATTATAATAAGTGCCACAAAAGACGTTGAACACGTTCCAAATGAAAAACGCAAATCCACATGTCAGGAATGTCTCCCCCTACAGATTCATAAAAAGTTCATAAAGTGTTTCTTTCTCCAGTCGCAATGTCGAGCGATAAGAGTGAGGCGTGGCAGTGATTGCTCTGGCAGTTTCTTGTACCAATTGCCATTCCTGCCATACACTTGTAAGAAAGAAAATTAAATTATAAGTCACAATTGAGACTCCAATGTCGAGAGATATAGACGTCATCAATTTTATTCTCATCTCCACTTGCAATAAAGAGATGAAAAGTAAAATAAGCTATCTGCATCTTGGGTCAAAAATATAATAGATAAATTTTACTCGACTCCACTACTTTTAATTTTCTTACGCGCTGAACATGTTCAGTCACTATTTAGCTAAACTGCATAAGTCATAAAAGCTTACAAAGCCAAGGAAGTGATCTTTTAATATTTATAGCCGCTTAAAGTCAGTCTATTTTCGGGATAGTTCGAAGAGCCTTACATGTCGGAAAACTGCTGCATAAATAACGAGAAACTTGAAACGAAAACAAGAAGCGTAGAAAATTAAATTTGACGTTACTGAACTGAGTTACGTATACATATATTATATCTCTAATTGCGATTTTGTGCTTGGAATATTTAAAATCGATAATTCAGATTGACGCTTATCAAAAGGCACTCAAGACTTAATTTATTTAAATACCGGACAGGAAACATTTCAAAGAGTCAAATCATCGTTTTTATATTTTAAGCACGTCGGTGGAATGTACGAAAAGAGCGATTTTCACGAAATCTCTTGCATAAATCACGATACTTTTGTGAAAGAGAAGAGCCAGATAATGCAGTCCAGTGGTTAATTTCATCGACTCGCCATCTGCGCCGCTGGCATATTTCGGGAGAGGACGTTGGAAAATTCAAGTCTGTCCAGCATTTTATTCATTCAATTTACTCCTGTCCATCTTCTGTGACATATTAATGCGACGAAGAGCCCAAAGCTTATGAATCATTATTTACTTCATGATAACATGGGAACTTTTCACAAACTCCAATACATTGACGAGTTTAAATAATTTTATTTCCCCAAATTAACAAAATTAGTTAATTAATTTTTTCTCTATTAATTGGAGTATCTACAATTAATTAACTTTTCTCCACATCACATTTTCAACCTTTTTGGAAGTGCCCTGTAATTATGATTATTTTAAGCCCTTTTATTTAGATAATTTGTGAAACATGAAATCAATGCTAAGTAATACACACATAAAAAAATCCTACGGGAAATCCGATGTTTATCGTTGTCATCTTCATGTGATGAATGTAAAACGTGATTATTAGCACTAGTCTCGAGATCCGACCCTCTCCAACAAATAAACGGTCCACGCAATTAGGCGTTTCGCACGCCGT
Source organism: Synergus itoensis (assembly GCA_904066005.1). Taxonomy (NCBI): domain Eukaryota; kingdom Metazoa; phylum Arthropoda; class Insecta; order Hymenoptera; family Cynipidae; genus Synergus; species Synergus itoensis. The sequence goes on along the minus strand of CAJFCP010000116.1, from coordinate 2,815,038 downwards.
TCTCGGTTCATCTTTTATTCATTACCCTTCCCCCTGCCAAGATTAAAACTAAAGCACGCCTCTTCTCCGCACAGATAAACCGCCAGCATCCGTCATCTCCGCGGGGTTTCCGCCGACGAAGTAAATAAAATAAAACCAATAAAAAAATCAATTTATGAAAACGAAGAAATCCATTTAATCTGTCTATTCAATGTAATTCTGTACAAATATTGGAAGAGCAAGTGTGCACCAATTCCGCATTTAATATTCAAACTTTTGATGGAAATTCAATATTGTTTGTTTCCCATCGTAATTAACTTAAGAGATGATGAAATTGATTTATTTAATGTCTCAAATTGGGCTAACAACTTCTAAACTAGCTTTATAGACAAAAGAATTTTTTAGCTCATTAAGAAAATGTATCCTTTTTCATTCAGATGTAGAATATATTTTTGTCATTGTCTGTGGTAATTATTTGAAACTTGTTATATTAAATGTACTTATATGTACATTGTATGTTTATTACTACAAAACGAGACATGTAAGTCATGTAAGTCATGCGGAGATAATATACTTCATATTCAACTATCTGATAGTGGAGAATGACAAATGATACATGTTCAACATTTTCTTGTCATAATGCCACCATCTAGAAGTAATATCCTTAAACGTATATTTGTCTTTTAAATACTAATTGATTATAAGGTAAAGAAACTTCTCATTGCTCCATTGGCACTTGGAATTTGTTGATCCTAGAATATTATCATTATTATTAATAAATAATAATAAATAATGAATTCATTCCTTCATTCTGTCCACTTTGAATTCCACGTTTCTGATATGATTGTATAAAATTTCAAAGGATTTAATGAGATTTCCGTGATAATAAAATTTTTCAATAAACATTCACATTAAATTTCTAAATAATAAAGAAATTATGCTTGTATATGATTGCAGGATGCGAACTGAGAATCATGGAGGCGCCTGGTGCCCAAAAGATCAGATAACCACCGAGCCTCGAGAATGGTTGGAAATTGATCTACACACCGTTCATATGATCACTGCTACTGGTACCCAAGGTCGTTTTGGAAATGGGCTGGGCGTCGAATTTGCGGAAGCGTATTTGCTGGAATACTGGCGACCAAGACTTGGCAAATGGGTTCGGTACAGAGATATTAAGGGTGAAGAGGTAAGCATCAAAGTATGATCTTGTTCCATTATATTATTAAGATTACAATCAGTCTTTCTAGCTTTAAAACCATATCGTACCCCTTCTACTTATTTATAAATTATGCAACAATATGAGGCACATACATTCACAAACAATAGATTCGCTTTTATTTAAATCTAATTCAAATTTTATTTTAAATACTATTACATAAATGCCGGAATTAAATTCTTGGAAAGCAATTATTCTATTAAATAAGTACTATAATCCACTAAAGAACATGAAATATGTTCGCTTTGATCTTATGTTGAAACGAAATTCAGTATCTCTTTCAAAGATAAACCATCTGGCTAAAAGAGTTTCAAATGCAATTATTGTTGAACTAGAAGAATATTAAATTATATTTGAAAAACAAATATTAAAAGAGGAAACTGTATTACTTGAAGTACAGTTTGTATTTCGCAATTAATTAGCGCTTTTTCGTGTCTAAGAAATTATTTTAGATCCAAGGTGTAAAATCTTGCAAAGTCATGACATGTGTCAAAAAAGTGTCTGTCAAAGTGAAAAATTAATTCGAGATTTGCACGCAAAATAATGTCGCAAACAATCACGAACTAGGAAGGGCCGATCCATCAAGCACAAGGAGGTCGAAGGCTAGAGTTCGAAAAGTAGAAATGAACACCCCTCTTCTTAATCGTGTCACGCACACGTTCACTCTCATGTCAGATTTTCATCCGACACGGTGTGGCGTACGAACGTCGTGATGTACGTGCAATTTTACAAAATGCGTGCGAAACATCTACCTTATCACGCACGATTTCAACCAACCCCTTTTACACAAGTGAATAGAGTTAATTCTACTTCAAAATATAATTTAAACCACTTATGGAAGAGGCCTAAACTGCTTTTTAAATTTTGGATGAAACACTTTTTGAAATCCATCTCCCTCTTCGCTCCTTGCTCACCAAATATGGGATTACAGCAAGTTGAAAAATATTTTCAATTTTTTTTTGGAATTACACAACATTTTTTGGCCCTATCAAGAATATTATCAAACTTAATAATTCTCTAGGTGCCTCGGCATCCTAAACTAATCTTCCTCGAGAATTTTCGATTTTAATCTCTCTGAAGAGTCTTTGTCCAGCACACTATTCATAATTTGTCAGCCTTGGACGTTAATATCATGCGATTTTAATCGAAGGAGATTTTTGCCTCTAATCCTGGGTGGGCATATCTTAAAGAAAGAAGAGTGAATAGGAAACGGTCGTTTGGCATTAATGAGCAATAAATTGTCGCGAAATCATGCTCGAGGGCAGGAAATCACTGTTGAAGGAGGTTAAAGTGTCGCCATAAAGGGCCAGCGACAGGATCAGCATCAGCTGGAGATAATAGCGCGTTTACGAGCGGCGTACTCTTGACTATGTCGTTCTGTCGCTGGTAGGGACATCCTGAGATGAGTTTCTTAAAACTAATTAATCGAGCTACTGCGACAAGAATTTATGCCGAGCACGGCAAAGACGACCTTCGATGTCAAAGAATGTTCCGCAGGGCGGAAGGAAGGAACTTCTTGTTCAGAATATATGATGGATCCCATATATTCTGAATGCTAAATACGAAAAGTACGTTAGCAGGTCCTAAGTTTTCAAATGCAACATCATGCAAATACTATCTTAGAGCAATATTGACAGGTGTAGTACATTAGCATATGCATTACCGTTTACGTATTTCGGTTTAGGATTTGAGATAAGCGGCTTATTCCTAAGTAGATAAACCGTCTTCGATTCCTTGCAGCATCCACTTTGAACTCTCTTTGGATCTATCAACATGGCAGAAATGGTTCGATAAAAGAGAGAAAGGTCAGAAGTTCGATGATGCCAAAAATAATAATCTGAGCGGAAACGCAGCACTTTAATCCTAATTCAATTATTATTCCGAACGATTCTTACATCCGGCAGAATCACTCTTTCATTTAACTTGCTGAGTCTATTTTGGAAGCAGCAAAGGCAAAGAGGCTGCGGATTATTAGAGCCAGAAGTGCAGGCAAATGGAGCCACGATTACGTCATAAATCACGATAACATAAAAACACGAGAGTATCAATGCTGCAGGACGATGCCCTCGGTTAAATACCATTTTTTCTTTTTTGCTCTCAGCGGCCTCACTGCGCGGCATTTGATGAGTTGATATCGCCACAACGTATCCCATGCGACTGTAAAAAAGCTTGTTTGAATCGAGGACCGCATTGGCTATTAGAGATTATTACAAGAGATTTGACATCCCATATATGTAATGAATGCTTCCTGGTTGCAAGATATAAGACAGGAATTCGTTATAAATGCACAATGTTTATTCTTCTTTTTGTAGACTATGGATGGCCCCTATATATTTCATTGTCCAGACAAGTGTTTGTTGATTCGATATATGTATAAAATGGAAAGATGTTATACAGCATTTTATTTTCGTACATTGGTAGCTTTGGAGAACCCAAAGCTATTCGTCTGAACAGAAGCAAAAGCTAAACACACTCTAGTACTTTACTTATATTCCACCACATAAACTTGAGAAATCCATAGGATAGCGTGGGAGTCAGCTAAAATTGTCCACGGTAAACCAAACCTGCGAGAGGATATTGCGGATGAAACTAAGCGTTGCTACATGCACACAAATTTTTGCATGCACACCATCATCATGAATACTATGTATATTCAGTACACATATATCCAATGCACGTGCAGACGGATTTTGTTGAATTTATACCGCGGATTCGCAGAAATCCCACATTTCATCTGCCGAGCCGTCGATGAAGCGTCCCGTGGCTGCTAATGAGAGCCGTGCTTTTGCCAAGCGCGTTTTTCAAGCGTCTGTTTATTATTTAAGGCAAGTCGAAAAAGTTTCTGCTCTGCTCGACAATTACCACCAGGCGGTCTCTTTTGAGCCACTTTCGGCCTTTGCTCCCTCGTCCTTACTTTACCACTTTCTCTCATTTCTTCCCTTCCATAGTGATAATTATCGTTTTGATTGTTCCATGGTATTTTTACTCGCAGCTGCATAAATCATAACGTCAGCTATGAATTATAACAAGATATTACAAGTATACGATCACTGGCTTCGCCCCTTGCCTCTCGTGCAAGAATTATATTCGGAACCAATACTTTTCATGTTATTAGCATTCTTTTTATGAGAAACTTTCTTTGAATTTATAAAAGAGTATTCTTGAAATGATCCGAGAAATGTCAACAAAATTCATACTATGCGAAGAATTTGAGTCTGCAACATTGCAAAGGCGCAAAAAAGTATACATTGCATAAGCAATAAGCGTGTTGAATTATTCTTGGGATTTTTTAATCATCCATACTGACGCACTGCTGACAAAATAGAAGAAAGCGGCTGCCGCTAAATGCATTCGCTGTCGCAATAAATCTGTTTTTACTGCTTGCTGCGATAGGCAAAAAAGGTCACGGACTTGAGTTATAGACACTTCAAATTCGCGTATCTCGCACTCGCGCCAGCTTGCATAGTCGCCGAAAATTTTCGTTTAAGTGCCCAGTCCCTCCTAAATATTCTAGATCGTTAGGTACTTCCTGTTCTGCGTGGTCAAAATTCAACTTACTGCCCCATAAATGCCCTTTCGACATTCTTCATTTCACCCACGCTTTTCATACTCATACATTTTGTGTTGAAAGTTGATTCTATTTTAACATAAAGTATGGCGTATCATAAATTTCTAAATAATAAAGTGGGCTAGTGGTAGGATTTTCCAGATTTTAAAAGATTTCGAAGGATAACAATGAATTTGTCTTGATCTAATGGGATTTTAAATAAATACACAATAATAAAGTACGATGGTTTGCCTGGCCACATTGAAGCTCCTATGTTTCCGCTCGATTATTTTCTGTCCAAATTGAAGCTTCTATCATGATTCATGATTCCAAAATTAGAGTATTAAAATAAAACTGGTTACTAAAATAGCGCGCTAATTTTGCTAGTAGTTAATAAAGAATATATTGGGTTCTTTTTAAGATAGTCCTAATTTGATTTAACAGGCTAACATTTTAACGATGAGAAAATGATGATAATGTGAACATTAAATAACAAAAAAATTGAGTAATGGGTAGTCGTTGTAAATCATTTACGATTATATACAATGACGGAGGCAATAAGGCATTGGGGATCCATCCAGGAAGGCAGAGCTTCTTGCAAGAAGGTCGCTCGTTAAAATGTCAGGTGTTCTCGTCCTTTTCTTGGGCCAGGTACCGGTTAAGTCAAGAGTAAGGAAAACACCCTTAGTACCAACACATTCACATTAAAGTCGTTAATGTGTGGGAGCAAAGGGGTTGAAAACGAGACTTAATGCTGCTTAGTGTTTTAAGCACTTAGCGTCTGATGGGTGATCAAAAATAATGCTTCGCTTTGCCATTTTCGTCTTCTATTACAGCTTAAAATACTTAACTACGATAATGTATCCATGAAGAATGGTAATAGAATTTCTGCTAGTTACACATAAAACTCGTATTATATTTTAATTTGCTACTTATTCTGTAAATATATTATTTCATTCATAAATTCATGATTAATATCATAAATTGAGAAAATTATAAAAAATTGTGTCCAAATAGATTCAACTGAAACTTTTCTAATCCCAGGTGTGGTAGAATGAAAACAAATTCAGCTGCCGCGAGAGGAAGACATTGTGATAACGTATTATCCCTCTGTTGTATGACAATGTAATACCTTGGGGAGTATTTTGTGTCATGCGAAGTTTCACATTGGAGGTATAAAAATGAAGTATAAAATTTACTTTTTTCAAAGAGACATTTCTCAAGCAGGAAAACGTGTTAAATATGTATGTAGGTGTATACTATACAGGTATTTACGTTGTGTGCATACAGTATTACAGCCTTATCACTGTACGAACTCGTATTTGATACTAAATGCACCGTCACACAATGATGTGTGGTTTGTTTTACTCCTAAAAATCCATCAAAAATGCGTACGGAAATGAACATCAACGTGTAGACATATCTAACTTCTCAATAGATTGAAAATTTCACGATTTTTTAAATGAAAATGAAAATTTCTCTTGAAATTATCTCTGTCTACTTTTCTATTTGCAGGTAATTACAGGGAATACAAACACCTATCTGGAGTCAAAAAACGAGCTTCAGCCTGCAATTTGGGCGAGTAAAATTCGTTTCTTGCCATACAGCTACCACAGGCGAACAGTTTGCATGCGAGTTGAACTATACGGATGTTACTGGAGCGGTAAGTCGCGTTGTATAGTTAAAATGTGAATGCAAAAATTAAACTCAATTTTGCACATCATGCCACTCGGAATATCAACAAGTGATTTTCCGGTAAAGAGTTGTATTCTTCTTTTCTTTATTAAATAATAATTGTATAAATTTACACATTAATTGAACATTATCAAAAGTGTAGTATCAAAAAGTTGGAAAGAGATTGAATCAGGAATGCATAATCAGATAAAGGACCAACACATGTTGGTACACGCAGTATGGTAATTATCAAGTTCTTAATCGTTCCTAGATGGTGTGGTCTCATACTCGATGCCTCAGGGAGATAAAAGGGGCAACGACTGGGAGTTCTTTGACGCGACTTATGACGGTCATTGGGATGGAGAATTGCAGCGAGGTTTAGGTCAGTTGATCGACGGGAAAAAGGGCTCTGACAACTTCAAAATGGGCTACTACGATTACGATCGTGGACAAGGTTGGATCGGCTGGAAGAACGATACTCGCAATGGACAGCCCATCGAGATCAAGTTCGAGTTCGACAGGGTCAGGGAATTCTCTTCCGTTCATATCTTCTGCAACAACCAGTTCACGAAAGACGTTCGGGTAAGTAGATTCTACCGTCATTAGTCAGCCGAATACATTAATTAATGGATCGAGTTTGCCTCCACTCTTCGTTGGCTTATCGATTAGTATATGTACCCTTTTAATGCTCCTGAAAGGTTTAAGCCTGAAAGGTTTGAATCTTAAATCTTAAAAGCACCTGGGCAAAATCTGGGAGTTTCTTAAATGCTGCATACATGCCAAAGGAAAGAATTCAGGGGTTTGATTCTATCTTGATACTTGGTAGAGTCGAAATAATTCAAAGGAACTGATGAACTACCTCGGCTGAAAGGAAAGGCAGACCCTGGATTTTGAATGAAGTTGACAGTGCAATGACTGAAATTTCGGTCTAGCTATGATTAAATTTGTAGTACATTGCTACAATGGCGCAAGGTGTAGCTGGAGGCTAGTGTTTGCCCAGGATCAAACTGGGTCCCGTGGCGAACTGGTAGAATCGCTTCCGCTCGGTTTAGTGGTATGGTTGCGACGTTCCCTGCTGAATACCAAAGAACCATGGACCAACGATCAACAGGCTTACCCAGCACCCGCCAAAGTCTCTGCAGAACCCCCTCGTTCCTCGTCCCTACTCGATCCATACCTGCTGCTTGATTGAATATTCCACTCGACGCTTTATCAGGAATACGCCTGCAGAATCCCAATATTGCAGCTTACGATACACCATCAGGCACCATCTCATTGACGTTCTCCACATTCGAGGGATGAAATGCTTCAATTCATGCCCAAGACAGAGCAAGAAGGATATTTTTGTCGTAGTTTTACATTTAATACTCGTTCTAGCTTCTCTCTCAATCTGAATTAAATCAGTAGTCAAAAGTAAGACTACTAATTCAATTATTTAAATTCTTACCAATACAGACAGATTGAGAGAGTTGGTTATTTTGCAGATTTCTCTTGAAAAAATTAGCCTCAAGCTACAGAAACTGATTGTTCAGTGCCACAATAATTATTAGGTAAATACTGGGTCAAAAATAATGGTTTAAATTTAGTCGCACAAAATTTAATTTAAATCCATCACTTACTGCCTCATATTCTGCAAGATATGCTTAAATTCCGACAATTCAACCTTTTCGTCCAACTGAAAAATATTCTCTCTTCTTCAGAATAATGAAAAGCGCACCGTATTTTACTATTTAAACATCTCCTCACTCTTCTGGACAAATTCGCTTGGAAAACACGAGGTATGTTTCCTCTTGAAAAAATTCCACTTATACTCGAAACTCCTGCTCTCCTCTTTTCATTTTTTACTTTCTTGTTCTATCTCAAATTTCCAAAGCAAAAATTTCACTCGAGAGTGCAATGATACAGAAATTCTTCCGCAACGGAAATGAATTCGTGGGATGGAAAAGCAGGATTATGAGAAGCATTCTTCTCATATTTTCGACTGAATAATGTGATTCGTATAATTTCCGGAGAAACATTGATCGCTGATAAGTGCGATAATTCGCTGCTAGTTTGTCTGTTGATCTCTGTACGCTCTTATGAGCTTATGTAAATCGGTATCAGTCTAGACTGAACTCACCTGTAGGTAGTAGAATCACGTGTAGAATACGTGAGCCTAGATCCAACATGTGTGTTTCTACGTGGACGTGATGGCCTCCGGATATTAATGGTGTCCCAACTACTGAACTCGCTCGATCATTCTCTGCAGTCACAATATAAACCTATACACTCTGTTTAATCGACTGTAGCTTTTTCTCTGTCCCTGATAGACCCTGTTTAATACATATCATGTGATACTAAGCCCAATTTCATCTATTGAAGACAGCTAGGGGAATTCTACTTTAGTATTTTCACATTTATTCATGTAATACTTCTCTAAACCGCCTTACAGTAAACGTTTTGTAATATTGTATATTTACTTTCTAAAACCCCAAAAATCCTTGAATTTATATCCTTTAAGAAATGCACTTTAATTTTATTCAAAGGCCATTATCAGATTCACTCCTAAAGGATTATTATGCGGCCGCGTGCAGATAAACGACCGCTTTTGCCTGGATTTGAATCGTATTCTGGTCGCGGCACGCTTTTGAATTGAATATTCCGAACCAGACTTTTGAAAATCGCGAACATTTTCTAGTAGGTAGAAACGTCGATGCGCCGACAAGTACAATAAACGAGTTTTGTGCAAATCTAGCTGATGTGTATTTTATATCACATTTACATATATATATGTCACATATATGTTGTATATGTACATATATTTATATAACACTTACAAATACACACTCACATATTATATTGGCATGTCACTGCTGACAGCAGGTCTCATTTTTTCGTTTTCCTAGCTCAATATTATTCTCTTCGTGTTCATTGCATACCGTATGACGGAAGATACGAAATTGATATTACTTCGGTGATGCACATCCGATTTTCTCTGTTATTGATGCCTCAATTGTCCTGTCGTTGGTGTCGGTTAGAAGTTTTATTCGAATTACTTTTCCTGGATGCTTTCAACGAAAATCCATTCTTGACATCCACCGAACGAGGTATGCCCGTTATAAAGGAAACATCTGTCTTCTTCAGTTCTAACGTGCCCCTTCCATCACGATTGCTCTTAATTAAAACTTCAATTTTCATTTATTAAAGACAATTTCCATATTACAGTAGATCTCATTCCATGATTGCCTTTCGGGTAATAAAAGTTATTTAATGGTTTCAGGCAAAAAGTCTAGAATGGTATATAAAGAATGACTTTAATATTCCTGACGTCATGTAATACTGAGAGCAGTTATAATTTTCACGTGTGAAATTTAATTAGATTGATAATTGATAATATGACAAGAATGTAATTACTCGATTTTCATGTATTCTTATTCAATTTACAACCCATAATTCCACTAATCTGCTTGTAATGAAATGATTATCACGTAATCCAGTTAATAATTTAATTTAACTTTGAGAGATAAAAAAATTAATCTGATTTAGATTACTTATACTGATTTAGCCGTAATTCATTTGTCAATTCTCTACAATTTTCTGGTATAATTCGATCCCAATCCAAATGATAAAACCTTTGATTTATAAGTGGATCATGTACGCGATCGGACTTGGAAAATGCATTAAACTTTTATAAACCGTCTATGAAGCTCATGAAATTCTGAACGAATACGTACTGTATTCAGATGGATAGACACAAATTCTAGTTTCTCTACTTTGATAAGACAATTTTGATCTCTCGCATATGTCAAATTCCCAGAATCGAAGCTTTAGAAACTCTGCCACACAACTTTCAAACTGTCAATAAATTTTAAATATATGGCTAAGTGATTTCGATTCTCGTTATTTTTAGTTCTAACTAAAAATGAAGATTTTTATTACGTTCCTTTATGTCTGGAAAAGGAAATGTTCACTTTTATTCCTTCTCCAGCAACTTTATATTCATGGACAAGATGAATATCGTCTTGAGATTTAATTTGTCTTCTGAAAGGGTAAATTAATTCACAAAGTGAAAGGGAACAGAGAGATGGTCATCAGGAAGAAATTTAATTTTCTTTCTTTATCGGTTTTTTTCAGGTTTTCTCTCAAGTGGACATACTATTCAGTATTGGTGGAAAATACTATACTGGAGAGCCAATCACCTACACTTATATGGAGGACAATATTTTCGAGACTCCCCACAACATCTCAGTGAAACTTCATCATCGAGTTGGCAAATTTGTCAAGTTGAGGCTTCATTTTGATGCGAGATGGATTATGATCAGCGAAGTCAATTTCGATTCTGGTAAGTTAATTTATAAATACAATACTTTCGTAAAAAAGCTAAATATTCGGATGTCAATATTGGTAAAAATATTTTTAAAAGAGATGAATTATTGTTTCATATTTTTACCCATTTGAGAAACAAAATGTTATTTAAATGGTAGGGAAGCGAATAAGATAATAGCAGGAGTTGTTTTCCCTCCTTTTCAAGCTGTGTTTGACATGATATGATTTGCGAAATTCATAACCAACTAGGCAGAGGGATGTTTTTTTTATTTTATTCATCTTTCTTTTTCGCGAATTCACTTTTTTCATTTCAATCCGATACGAAAGGAGTTCCACCCTGCATCGGTCTGTCAATCATATAAAAATAAATCCCAATAGCGCAGATGCACGATAATTGACAACAGCTTATTGAAAATCTGCCAGAGAAAGATTTAAATTATATACAGCACTCGATTTATGGGATACAGGAAGCAGGAAAAAAATACAGAGTGAGGGATAAATTCAAATATTCTTCATAGTCCTATCTAGAGAGGATTTTATCAGTCTATCGTACCTTCCATAAATCACCTCTCTGGGAATTTTTAACTCACGAACTCTCAACTAACAGTAATTTGCACTAATTAATTTGATATTTTTGGTTTAGTTGCATATTAAAAAAGGTTTCTTGATGTTACATATCTATATGCTATTTGGCTCGTTAAATATATTTTCATTAAATAAGTAGAGTCATGCAAATAAACGTCTGCAACGTTGGTTGCAACCGTTTCGTGAAGCTTCATTACAGAATAATTGAATGTATAGCACCATGACGATATAAGCTGCGAAAATACGTCGATTAGTGTGTAGACAGTATACATGTGTGCATGTGTGTATAAATACACATTGAAGAGAACCCTTTTGTACAGGCGATGAGAACGAAGCTTGAACACAGTGGGTTGCTAATGACCAGGCTGCAGCAATTTTGCTTTGTCCAGAGGCTATTTCCAACCCCACCTCGATTCTCCCACCCCATCTAACCTCTGACATCACGACTGATAATTTTCTCCGGACGGATCTCTTTCACTTTGGATTCGATATCCCATGAATACTGTTTCTCCTGCGGTTCGATAAAATAGTTCTGTTATTTCAACTATACAGGAAGAACCGTATATCCCGGCGAGGAACATCAAAGAGGTGCTGCGGATATCCTAAAAAAATACAGATCCTGGGGAATTATAAAAATTTTCCACCGATATTGGTTCGTAATGAGCCGATCGATAAAAAGGAAGAATTATTAAGAGGAATTTACAGGATCTAAAATGTTTTAAAGTTTGGATTACACTTCTCTCCCCCTCGATTTCACGTGATTTTAAAGAGTTTTTAATCAAATTTCTAATTGCTGGTAATCTCTTAAAAACCCTGAAAATTTTTCGCAACCCCCTAAAATCTTTTGAATTATACTTAAGTAATTTTAAACTTTAAATCCCTAGACAGTTTTTAAAACTTTATAAAATTTTGTGAAATCTATTGATATTTACTTAAAGTCCTTGAAAATCTCTTTAAATCTTTTAAAACTACCTGTAACACTAAAAAATCTCTTGAAATTCTTTCTAATCCCTGGAAATTCTTTCTTATACTTTGAAATTCTTGGATAGCCCCTAAAATATTTTGAAATTAATCTTTCTTTATCGACACAGTTGAAAAAAGGGGTGGGATACTAAAAAGGTATGGTTCCAAAGTTAATTTAGGCCCTGGGATGAATCGAGTGGAAAAGCGCCGAAGGTTGGAGTTAGGCGTTCAGAAACTATTAGAGACTTGTCGTACAACTTCCGTTGCGGATCCGTGTTTGCCATTTGCAGAAGATGTCGTGAACATTCGCACGCTCGCACGTGCAGCTGCAGTTGACACTCAATGTCAAACGCAACTAATGCACTCCTTGATCTCTTTGGCTCGCTTAGAACGAGTGCTCTCGCTGCCAATTTTAACCTCTTTGATTTACCACTCGAAATGGAAATGTACCATGAACTTGATTTGCACAAACTCAGTTTCCTTTTCCTTTCTCTCTGTATTCATCCTGAGCTTTCGTTTTTCCCCAGGCTTTAATCATGGACATTTCCTGCCACAAACCATTGTACTAAACTAAGGATTTCCCTTGGAATTAGTACTCAAGAGACGGATGATTTCGACTGCCCTGATTTTTGCCTCGAATTGCTCTCGAAAATCCTCCACAAATGAATTAATGGAATTATGGTTAAGCAAGATACAATTCATATGTAAATATATGAAAATGAATGATCTAATCTTCTTAAATTGAAAGTCTGGCTTCATCTTCTTCAGAAATATGCCCGAGGTGAGAGAAATACGAAAGCTTTTCAACAATGAATCATTTTTATATGACAAGGCAACGTAACCAAAGAGGACCTTCCGAAGTCTCGTATTTCTTCGTCCAATTATGCCTGTCCTGGAAAAGGAGGAAACGGAAAATCCTTCTCTTTATAAGAGTCGATGGAAGGTCTCGAAGTCTCCATTATTTTCCCCCACGGTTATTAACGAGAAGTCGAGCAATCGTGTCGAATCGCTCCAGTCTTTTATGAATCGCCGAGTAAATAGGGAAGCTCCTTCCTCCCGATATCTCTTTCTTCGACTTGACGCGTGACAGGTTGAGGAAGTTACGAGATCGAGGAAGAGGAAATTAGATGGAATAAGATGGGAAGTAAGAACCATGAAGGGTTGAGGGGTGAAGAATACGCATCCAATTAAATCCTTTCGCCGACTTGTTCGCGAAAGGGTACTTGACGCGAACTGAGAGACAACAGGAGTAATGTGGGAAAGTTCAGGGAGGCTAGACATTGACCTTTCTTCTGCTGACGTGAGTAGGAGTTTTAGGATGCCTATGTAGGAGTGAAAGACAGCTGTAAAATTATCGTTAGTTTTACAGCACCTGGCTTCCATTTTATGGCGCTAGTATAAATATTTATGTTGCAGGATATTTCGCACGTCGCTTGGAAAAAGGACCAACTAACTGTTTATAGTGAATCTTCAGCTTGAACAGTTTCGTTTAAATTCTAAAGTGTTGTAATGCAACTCTGTGTGTTCCTGATTCATCTCAATTAGAGAATTCTAGTTTGTTCGATGAAAACCCTGACGATAAAGTAATGATAGTATTTAAGGAAAAAAATTGAGAGGCAGAGATAAAGCTCAAGATGTTGCTGGATTCAGAGAGACTTTGCTGGAGCTAGTAATTTATATACTCGCTCGTGCCACCGACGGAAATTATTACCCCTTGTCGCGATTATCCTTATCTACCTCCCTGTAAATACAGTGCAACGATCCGAGACTCTTTGAGAGTGTCATGGCGATAATATAATTTTAAATACAACTCAGACGCTCTCTAAATTATGGAAGCCGTGCAACATTCTGAAGACCGCCTTTAGGTGTTTATGAGATCTTCATCTGGAACGAAACATGACTTGACGAAGGATATATTAAAATTACCCGAGCGTTTGATTACTCTTGGAATCTTGAAATCTGCTGTAGACCCAAAATCCGAGTGATCAACCGTTCGAAATCGTGTGTCACTGGATCTACCCTTTAAAAATTTTTATACATGTATTTTTAGATGTGGAGACTCTTAAACCTACAAAAAATAAAAATCCCAGGTACAAAAAAGCCATGAACCGTCTGCAATTACGAGTAGCGTTGCAAATCGGTGCACAGAACAACGCCTCGCATTCCGGACATCTGAAAGCTGAAAATTCCCGTGACATTAATGCTCGAATGCTTGGAATTGGTTAAGGAAAATTATCTCCACCACAGCGCGAGGTCTTTCATCCCTCTGCGAATAATGATAACACAAATGTAAACGCAGTAAACCATCCCCCTACACTTCGAGACGTCTCTTTTTTAGTCAGCAGCTAAAGGGCGCATACCAGAGCTTATGTACACGCTGAAACGAATTCTTTACTGGAGAAAAAGAAGCGTTCACATTTTCAGTGAATTTTCTGTTGATGGGGAGATGAGAGGAACGGAAGAGCGGAAGAGCAAAAAAGAGAACGATAGAACTCTAGAGTTCCAGCTTCCAAGCGAAGCAAAGGTTCCTCTCGCTGCTGTAACACCTGACACCCACAACACGAAACCACCATGCCGCCACCATCACCATCACTGTCGCCGGAGCAGAGAACCCCTTTCAGTTTATCCGGCGTGCAAAGAATGTTTAATATCAGATTTCATAGAGAGAGAAGGGGGAAGGGGCTACATACCCAGGCACGTAAAAGCCGATATCAAACACGACGACAGCTTTGTTTCCACGGGATAATCCTGTCGGGAATTCAGCGAACGCATAGTAGTCTAGGTGCGCTCTGAGCTCAGCTGTCTCACTGAAAAGCTATATAAATGACGTGCGTGTACATACGTCGAGCAACACTTTCTGTCCTTGTCTCGAGGCTGCATGTATCTCGACATCTGTCTTTCTCACTCTTTCTTTCATGAAGACAGTAGAAAACGAAAGAAAGGTAAGACGTTGGCATTGCGCCTGCCTCGTTGTGGCGTTTACTACTGTAAGAAGCCCATCGTAGCGTGTAACTTGACTCGTCGGCTCTGTCTTGATGGAAACATACACAAAGCCTGATTTCGTGGTTGAGGTAACAGGATTATGAAGAGGCAAAATTCATGGACCTCATTATTCGAGTATGTAGTCCTTTCTTTGGAAAAATGTTCCCTTAAGAGTGGCGAATCAGAATCAAGGATTTCTGCATCTATTTTTTGTAATCATGAAGATATTATTTAATATATGTACGTAAATGCTGGTGTTAAAGAATAAAATGCCTCGCTGAGAACCACTGGCAAGAAGTTGGTGCTTTTTGATAAATCCGAGCAGATGTGCATGTCCAAGGATAGATTGTAGGTCATCTTTCTTCTCAAGGCCAACACGAACATAAGTACTCATGCTGCGCTGAGATTCCGGACACTGAATTTCTGCATTACCCCGTGGAGAGTATTAACTTACAGAACTCGTAAATTTGCATTAAAATAGAAAACTATTCTCACAGCTTCTTGTTGCTACTATAATTCATAAAAATATCGTGACATGACATTACATTTACGTTTTCCATTGGTATATAACGTCATCGTTTAAAATGTTGTATAAGAATTATTATAGTATTAAAAAGAATGAAAAGTTGTAATAAGCTTATTTAAAAATGAATTGTCTTTTTTCGTTTTGTTTCAGATGTAGCACATGGTAATTTTACTTCTGAAGATATTTCCTCCACGGAAACACCCTTACAAACTGATGTTCATGTGGAAAAGGATAAAGTATCCGGGGGAGAACTTCCGGTTTCCACGGCCAAGCACGACGACCCGACTTACATGGCTGTTGTGATTGGTGTATTAACAGCTGTAATTCTTCTTCTGGCAGTTGCTATATTTCTGATAGTTTCACGTCACCGACAACGAAAATGCTTTGCCAGTCCTATGACAGGCAAAGCTCCTTCTCACCTGGGATCAACTTGTGCTACAGTTGAAAAAGGTGCTGCACTCATGGCATACACTCTCGAAGACGACGAAAGGTATAGCTTGCCAATCTTATTTCAAAATCTATAATCATTTATTTATTTTTTAATATATATCTTAATTGTCATATGTATCAATATGCCTATTTATATTTTTTGATAAATTATAATAATACAATAACCAGAATTCTTTTGATGCTTTATCAAATTAAAAGCATCTGACATTCCCACTCTGGGTGGTGTATTTTACCCTCGATTGACACAGCTTGTTAAGGCTCTTCCAATAACGTCAAGTCAATATCGACATATACTTGGACGTGAACGTGTACATGTACGTCCTATAACTTGTTTCTGTACTGAGCAGTTAATCCACACATTTCTCTGTCAGGTACGCGGGTGGTTCCCTTCCCACCTTACCTCGAGATCTTGGAAATCGACTCCTAGACATTGTGAAACTTGACGACTACCAGGAACCTTACCAAGCCCTCAAATACGCTCCTTACTACAGCTACAGTACTGTTGTGATGGAGATGAAGGACATCATGCTACCCAGCAAAAGCACCACTTCCAACTCTGGTACTTATTTTCAATGCTAATATTTTTCCTTGATTATAACAGTTCTTCTTTTATAATGAAATTGGCTGCAACCAAGGGATTGAGGTGCTATTGAAATATGCTAGTTATATACATTAGAATTACACATGAAATGACACATGGAATTACACGTGGAATTACATATGACATTACTCGTGATGTGGAATTTCACGTACAATGCAGCCCCTTGACCGCAATCAATACAACCCCTTTGCTTTATCATCCCTTGCAGCGGTCTATGCGAATGGTGCAGTTGACACATCGTACGATTATGCGGTACCGGAACTTGACTGTACAAATGGTGGACGAGCTCTATCCAGCAATGGCAGCGACCAAGATAGCATTTTCTCGAAAGCCTCGAGAAACAACAAAACAGAAGACAAAAAGGTAAATTCTACTTCTCAGTATGATAAAGAAAAATTCTACGTCTCAGTATAATATAGAAAAATGTTGAACACAACTAATCTCTCCATCATTCTCCTATATAGGTTGAATTGATTATAGGAAACTCATTTTGCCCGTTTCATATTTTTTTTATTATTTCAATTTTTAGTAACTCACCAAAAATTATTCTACGCAAAATAATTCAAGGCCTAAAGTATTTTAAATTTGGGACTATAAACTTATGCATTCTCCTCCCTCTCTACAATGCACAACACAACATTTTAAGCCCAGAATCAAGGCTTCTTCAATTTTTTTGCATTAGTGTGTGCAGAATTTTTCAGTCTATAAACAGTGTGTGTACCGCATATATGTATTTACTGACAGGAATTAAACTGTACAGCACTGTACATTTGCTGTTTAGCACAAATAATTATGGTAAATTATGGTAATTATGTGAACGAGTAAAGGCGTCTATTTTTTAAATTACATGTATCTGGACTGAAAATGTTGTGTGTAAAAAAAATTGTATGGTGGTATACAATATAGAGAAGTCCTTGTGCACTTTTCATGAACAATAGGAAGCTCAAATATTACTTTAGTCTCTACAAAAAAGTTGAACGTGACAGTTCGTAGAATGTTTCTCACTAAACACTGTGTATATTTGTCAAATTTGTGAGAAATATGAAATTAATCTTTATATTACAAATATGAATCTCAACTTTATAATTACGATCTTCCTTCTCGCTAACTATCTGACCGAATCCAAACGCAAAGTAGATAGTCCAACATGGTTGAAGCACATAACGAGGCACACTGTTCGGAATTTAAAAGTGTATCAAGTGATTTTCCTGATAGATGATGACACGGTAGAAGAGTTTTCAGTTGTAGATACCATAACT
>CAJFCP010000116.1:2676473-2796938 GCA_904066005.1 Synergus itoensis | reverse complement strand
CGGCAATTAGAACGAAGGTCTCCTTCTACCAGTTTTACTTTCGAACAAATCAATGCAAACCAGATTCAGAATTCCGAATTTCCAGAATCATTGGAAAGTCTCAGATCAACGACCTTCTTCATAGTCCTGAGTTCCGTCTCAAGTTCCATGAAACTAATCAATCCGATAAATTTTATAATCAAAACCTCATCATCAAAGATACGACCAAAGTGTTTGCTTCTCCTTTTCTCCCGAAACGTCAAACACTCAAACTTTGAAAAATTACTTTCAACAATGTGGCAAAAACAGTTTCTGGATGTCACGATTTTAGAAGTTATTACTAATGAAAGTGAAAATGGAAACCCACTTTTAACTTCTCGTCCGAACATTGCACAAATGCATTATCTAAATCCGTTCAACAACAGTTATGTAACACAGATGTATACTTCGCGAATTGATTGGTTCCCAAACAAATTGGATAATCTACACGGTTACGGATTAAAAGTGGGATTATTCAATCGCCCACCTACTGCTTATGTTATAAGAAATTCTACTTTTTATCCTGTTAAGGCTGATGGATATGATGTAACATTTGCAAATACCTTGTCACGAAAGATGAACTTTTCCATGATTCCTCTTCCTTCAAGAGAGGAGAACTTTGGAAAGTTTGACTGCAACCCGGCTAGATCCACCGGCTACCTGCGAAATATTTTCTACAATGAAATACAGTTCATCGTGCCCCATGGAGTTGGAATGAAAGTATGTCATAATGGATCACTCTTTGAATTCACGGTATTCGGATTAGAAAATTTCCATATTCTGGTACCAATTATAAAGAAAGAGACAAATGTTCTAGTAGGAAAGTGGGAATTTTTCTTGACGATGTTATTTATTGTCTTACTGACAACCAGCATTTGGACCACATCTCGCCTCTTAAAGTTACATTCTCCTTGCTGGAAATCAATCAACATCACTGGACTTATAATGCAAGTCGCGATTCCTGAACAGCCAACGAATTTCAAAGAAAGAATTCTTTTCATCTGCATTGCTATTTCTAGCATTGTGTATGCTTCAGAAATGTATTCAGGATTAACTGCCTTTCAGATCAAAACTGAGTTTAAGGACGAAATGAACACTTTGGAAGACTTTCACCGATCAGACATGAAACTCTTAGCCCATCCGAATGTAGCGAAAATCTTGAGCGATAATACTGAAGGAATTGTACATGAGTTAATCAACAACAGTATTTCGACTATTAATATCCTGTCCACATGCTACCGAGAAATGCAAAAGAAAGATACTGCCTGCTTAACAAGAAATACAGAAACTTCATATTTGATCCAAATGTTCAAGGACGAGAATGGGTTGTCAAGAGTAAAAATCATAGAGGAACCAATATGGGTGGCTCTACATGTTATACAACTCGAAGCTAGTTCTCCTTACACCCGGAGATTTAATGCCATTAAGGAATATATAATCCAGTCTGGATTATCAGTTAAGTGGATGAATATGGGATCAAGAAACTTAACAGTCAACTGGAGCAACAAGGAAATGAATGAAAGGCAAAAAATCATCCCAACAAGCATACGCAGTTTGCTTTTGATTGTATTAGCACTAGGTTACACTGCTTCCATCATGATTTTCATTGGCGAATTTGTAATTGCTAAGATCATGGAAGCTTTTGAAAATCGCCAATAATTCCTTAATCAGGTATTTATACATATTTTAAAAATGATTTATGAAAGTTTTTTCGTCTCTTAAGAAGATAGTATTTCACTTGGAAGAATATTTTCAATATAGTTCTTGGAAACTGTAAAAAATCGATACGAAGTTGTAAATTTTTTTAGTACAGGTGTATTCTATGTTTAACCTACCTTTGACATTTGAAAAATCAATATCATGCCTACGAACGTTTTTTTTTTAACAGGATTTCAAGGCGTTTTCAAAAATTTTTAAGCATTTCTAAGAATTTCTAAGGATTATTTTATATATAATAGAACTCAACGTTTCGAAATATTGAAATTAATCTTCCTACCATGATCACATTAGTTCTCCAAATTGATTCAGTTTATTTCAATAGTCGGACAAACCCACTACAATTCAAACATGACAAAATTCTTGTTACACTGCCAAACAACCTAAACTTCGAAGTTCCAGAACTCGCTTTGTCACAATTCCTCGGAACAGTTTCATAAGTAAAGTCCTCCCTAGAATCCAGTTGGATTCCAGTCGTAACCTCTAGATGCGTGTTCGTATGTAGGACTGTGTCGAGGGAGAATTTCCAATTAATAATTTAAATCAATATGGCGAAACGAGTGCAGACCATTTGGGTTAGATATATCTCCCACGGGTCCCCTACACAACCCTCCAGAATACGAAACACCGACCGAGAGATCGTACCCTGAAATGTTCACGGGATAGTATCCATTTTTAAAAGGTGCATTACCAAATGAAAGAACCAAAAACTATTTTCACCGAACATTCTATTTTATTCCCTTTCTTTCAAAATTAACCATTTTTATTCTCTTTTCTTATCGACGCATTATTGTTTTCATTTATACCATTAGGAAGATTAATCAAATAAATTAAAGGGTTTAACAGTCCCGCTTGGAGAAAAATCGGTTCTCCGCCTCTCCGTTAGAAAACGCCTCGCTTAATCACGTTCATCATCAAGCCGCAAACTCGGTCGGGATACTAGCATTGCAAAAATACCTATACACATTCATATACACACCAATTTGCGATATCATCGACGAACCATTCTCCTAGCCTTCGCTCTATATGAGGAATTGATCCCTCGAAACAATAACATCCCTGATATGCGTTGATCCAAATTATTCTTATTACTGAAGGGTTTCAAGTGATTTACAAGGTCATTTCAAGGAACAAGACCTAAAATATGAAAAAATTGAAATTCGGACTACAGGAAATGTCATGTGTATTACACAACATTTTAGGCCCTGACCAGGCAATCAGAACAAGTTCATTCTAAAAATTAATCTACATATTCTGAAGCATGTTTTTGATATCCACGGTTGTAAACATTATAGGAGAAAATCGCTGATTGGTCAATATTCTTATTCTAAACCATAACATATTCGTGTATATCTGCATTTCGAAAGCTATTAACCCCGAGGGTCCAGAATTAATTGATGATTTTCGTCCCGGCTGGTAAATACAAAAACTCAGAACGTGGGTGTTTGTGGGCATCATTATCGATAGCAGTCGGCACGACCCGTAATCATTTGATATCGTCCCTCGCGCCTCGATAATTGCCAAAGCCTGCGGGAGGATGGAGATGGTCGCAACGACTCAATCGAGATTCAGGATCGAAAGACATAATTCATTGGTCGGTAGTTCCCATAGATTCTTGCCTGGTCCCGCCATATTTTATCTGCCCTGGCGTGATCCTCGATCGTGCATTTTCGCATGGAAACCTGCACGAGCTCTGATACACTCTTAAATATATGTTTATGTTTATTTTTCCAGTCACCAACACAACAGGACGTTCTTTCCGCCCTTAAAAAACGCCTCGAAGAAACAAGCGTGCCGCTCTTCCCACGACATAGACTCCGTATGCTCTCGAAACTCGCCGAAGGCACCTTTGGATCGGTATGGATCACTATATTTCGATATTACAAGCTCTTATTTATCACTGATGAAAATAGCCAATTTGCATCTGTCCGTTTTCAATTTATTGCCATACATCAACTTTCTCCTCTCATTCATAAGCCATTGTTCCATTAAAAACAATAAGTATTTACACTTCAATGTAGCTAACATAGAAAGTAGCTCTTTCAATATTATCGAAATCTTATTAATGCTGAATTTTTACATCGATTCCTTGTGAAATTCACCCGAATTCTAGCTGATATGTAATTATCCACTTCGAGTGGAAAATCGTTGAACACACTCTTTGAAAACTATTTCTAAGAAACATCTATTGTATTAATAAAGGTGTACGTGGCGGAAGCAGAGGGAATTCCAGAGTATGGCACCACAACTACTCTTGGAAAGAGACTCGTAGCCGTCAAGTTTTTACTGCCAGAAGCCAGCGAAAAGGAAAAGTAAGTACATAAATGGATATACATGAAATAAGTCTTGCATCAAGCCACTATATTGACATAAAACCTTTTATTTATCATTTCTTTTATTGTTTATTATATGTTGCAATGTTTATTGCAGTGCACTTTCATTACACATATACACTCTTCCACATTTGACACTTTATTATTGTCAAGTTTCTTGCAGCACTCGGAAAGTTTTTATAAGAAAGGCTAATCGCTTGTTATTAGCGGAAGTGAAGTTGGAACTCCTTTGAAGAACTCTCTAGTTCAACCTATTATCAGAAATTGAACCACATAATGGAGACTTTCTGTAAGAACCTCAACGTACCTTATCAATCATGTTCTTTTGAATCCTGTTGAAAGTTTCCATCTTTATCCTCTGGGTTCAGCCTTAGCCGGACTTTAGACAGCCAGATACGATAATTCGCCTTCCTATCTCAGCCTAGACATCAAAAAAAGGCCTCTTCGATTCTTTAAAAGGAACGGATTTACATACAATGACCGGGAGATAGTCGCAGACTGCGGATCGTTTCAGAGTAGAAGAAGGATCAGACAAAACTTCCTTCCTTGAAACTTGTCGCATGTGTCATACCAATTGGTTTCTGCGACAAACCGTTCCGCCACTGCTGATAATGGAAAAAAATCCGAAGCAATTTTCTACAGTGCCAGAAATCCCTCTTTAAATTCTTTAAAATTTTTTTTAATCCCTGTAAATTCTTGGAAAGCCTGAAATTTAAAACATTTAATGCCCAGCCTACTTGCATTTCAAGAAGTCACTTCGTTTTTATTTGTTTTGCACACTACATCATTGAAAATAACTGAAAAACAAGTGACTTCTGATAATTGAAGTAGATTATTATTGCACTCAACGATTCAATCGCATTAAACAACAGAGTCTTTAATGTTGAAAATTTGAAAAAAGAAAAGCAGATTTCTGCGAATGCCCCTGAGGTCTTTCTCAGAGTCTAAGGAGAGGGTCTGTTCTATGGTGGATTATAAATAAGAAAAGTAGATGAACGTATACCAAAAGAGGCGGAGGCTGTGCTGACGGAAGATAAGGATGTTTTATGCGCCGTGACTGGTATCATGTGCACCACGCTCGACACTTTATTAAAAATAACAAGAGGGCTCTCAACCCTTGATCTCTCCCGGCTTTTACTTGAATGGCTCAAGGGCAAAAGATGCGCATATCATTTCCAATTTTGTCCCCGTTTTTCCTTCTCTTCTGACCATCAAACACTTTTCGCCTTTATAATATACAGCTTCAAGTTTAAAAACACATTATCTAAAATTGAATTTTTATCTCAAAATTCTTTATTTCAAGGGGATGGAGAAATAATAGCCCTATTTTACTTAAGCCCGTCTAACACATAATTAAATCCACACTATTAAATCTCACGTGGAATTTACACGTGAAATTCAGGTGGAAATTTGAAACATTTCACGCGGAATTTTACTTATAATTTCATGTGGGATTCCATCACTTGGATTTTTTCATCGGGGATAAGATCTCGGTTCATCTTTATATCCGAAAAGATACTTTTGAGTTTCTAATGCTGTGAAGCCTGATTAATTGAAATATACATACAGAGAAACTACTAGAAATATACTCGGCGTTGCCCAGGATTTTAAGAAATTTCGTGACTATGGAATTTCAAAGGATTTTAAAGAATTTCAAAAGATTTTAAGGGATTTCATTTCCGATAGGTTCAAAGATGTAGACGGCTATTTTGAACACACATACAGGCATTCAGTTACATATACATATGATTTTTCGATAAATTTCAGATTAGATTTCCAAAGAGATGTCAGGATTCTGGCAGCATTGGAGGATCGCAATATTGCCAGAGTCCTTGGAGCCTGCTGTCGTGAAGAACCATTTTGCGTCGTGATGGAATACCTCGATCACGGAGACCTATGTCAATTCCTGAAAACCCATATCACTGCCGAAGATGCCCATTCCATGCCAATTGGTGTCAAGACGCTCAGGTAAAATGTTATCACATTTTAGCCTCTAATTTTCTTTACGATATGCAATTTGAATTTTTTAATTTACAATTTTATTTTGGCTTCTATAAAGTGTTATTGAAACCATCCCAATGGACCCAGACAAATTATAAGATTTTTTGTTCCACTTGATTTGAACTATTTTTTGTGATCTAAAACGCGGAGACAGAAAATATTTTTTATTTTAATGAACATTTAAGAGTGTATTTGTGATTCCAAAAAGAGAATTTTCTTCACTTCTAGAACTCCGAATATGTAAAGACTTTTTTTTTCGACACCTATCAGAGATATAAAGGGAAATGAGAAATAAAAAGCTGTAAATTTCAAATAGTTTCAATGTTTTTATTACGAGGGAAGGAAGTTGGGCTAGTTTGACGTTTCTATTAGTTTCTGTATAGTAACGTTTTACCTATATCGGTTCTCGTTTCAGTTTCAACTGTCTCATCTACATGGCAGCACAAATTGCATCCGGAATGCGCTACCTCGAGCACCTGAACTTTGTACATCGGGATCTTGCAACCAGGTGAGTCTAGTTGATCAAAAACTTTCCGTACATCCCTCATCTGTTCCCCCGAGACTTTAAGACGACGCCATTCAAGGACAAAACTATGCAGGATAATCCCACTGGAAAGGGAAAATTAATTCCACACGGTAGAGACGCACTTTGAAATATTGGAAACTGTATCCTAAAACAAACAGTACTATCTTCACTAAAAAAAAAAGTGGTATAAAAAATCATATGATCCATTTTTGTCAGGGTAATTGTTTAAAAAGAAAGAAAAGGAAAATTTTGCAAGGAAAAATAAAAAAAATTACTTGTAGGCACACATTTTAGTTGGGTTGATGAAAATGAAAATGCAATATTTGATAGCGTTGAATTGTTTTGTCCGTTCCATGGCAGGGAAGAATAGGGAGGAAACAGATATTGGGTTGTTAAGGCGTTGGTGCAGGGCATTGTTTGCACGTTGGAACATTATGATGAGATTTGATCTGTCTGTGTTTGCGTCTAATTATTATCATCGCCCCGAGTCAGAAACATGCTGCTAACGAATCCACTGATGTTTTTCACTATATGATAATATTAAATTTCGTGTATCTATTTCATGCATAAAAAATTCAAGACAGATTACAAAGTAAAAATATTACATCGTGTGTATAAAGGCTGGTAAAAACAGATCTTTTTATGAGGCCTAATTAGTTCCCATGTGGTATTTAAAAAAAAAATCTAAAGCAGATTCAGATGAAGAAAAGTCACGTAGAAATTGATCCACGTGGAATTCTACAAGTGGAACTCCATGACATGAAATTGTGAATAAAAGTTTATATTTAATATGCTATTTATATTGATGAAATTATTTAATTAAAATGCACAATGATGATATGTAGTTTAATTAGATTTATGTGGAACCCCCAGGCTTCCATTCACTAATTGATTATCTGCACAGATGAAATTGCATATCCATTAAATGAAAAATGTTTAATTTTAATTTCTCATAAAAAATAATAAAAAGTTTGGAAATTGAAAATTTAAAGATCGGAATTTGAGTTGGTATCCACGTAGAAAAAGATATGTTTTGACGTTTTGATAGGTCAAACCTGATGACCTTTATCGGTTTATTTATGAGCTTTTCCTCCGGTGATGTATGACTAGTTTTTAATGGAACATGAATCTCCTCGCGCGTAAATCTGCGCGACAAGCATGTAACGATAAAAAAAGGAAAATTGCGATCGGATTCCTATAACGGGAATATAAATACCGATAAAGTGTAAGTTCGAGTATGACGAGTTGGTCACCTTTTCCTCGGACTCAAGTCAGAACCCAGCAATACGTTCTTTAATTGTTTCATAACAATTCTGTTTCATGAACTCCTTTCTGAACCCCGGGTTTTCCTATTCTCTTTTCCAACATTTTCGCATTTCCGCCATGGAAAATAAATATCAAAATAAAAACATATCTATTTATTAATAAATGAATTCACAAGAATTTTATTTATTTTTTATATAATAGATTAATAAATATTATATATAATATTTATTATATTTTTATATTTCATTCTATTTCTTTAAATTCAATAAGTTGAAGCTAATTTTCTATTATGCGAATGTGGGAAGGTTGGAAAAGAGGTTTAGTAAACTGGATTTAAATGAAGTTGGAGTATGTTATATTGAAATAGTGAACTTAATTTTAAGCTAATGGCTGATGATAACTTTGTTATAGCATAGAATGATTCACCCCATCCTTGAATTTAATTCATACGACTATACATAGTCCGGCAACTACATCCAAGTATGAATTCCACACATCTCTTCGCACGTAGTATAGTTGAATCCCGTTCATTCATTATGCAGTCGCATGAATTTTGAGTGTCTGAACCCCTTTCCAATGAAAATCCATTTTCGATATTAAGGTCTCAAATATGTATGCAATAATCTAAAAATTCAGATAGGAATTAGCTCCTCAATACAATCGCTATATTCAAATCTATAAGCCACGACTTATTCCTCAAAGGAGGAAATTATCAGAAGACCGTTAATTCCCTTTAATTCGCGCGAAATGCATTTCAATTGGTAAATTCCCAAAATAGAGATGTTTGCAGTTTTTAATTGAGATTGAAAATGAAATTACAAGTAAATCTCTGCGAAAGCAAAAGAATATTACTGCCGGAAAAGTTTTCGAGAACAAAATTTAACTTTTATAACACAACCTCTGCGTTTTCTTTATTTTATGATTTATGAATCTCATAAATAAATTTAAGAGTAGAACTAGTCAGCATATATATATCCTAGCTTGTTTTATCTCTTAACCTACTTTAAGTTGAAAATTTAATTGTATTGCTAAGAAAGAGAAAGAAATTCTCCGTTACTAAGAATATTAACGGAAGTTTACCAAAATTTGAAAAGATAAAATTATTTTCAAATAATGGTAAAAGAATTATCATGAGTTTGATAGCTTTATTTTCTGAGAAGAAATTTCGAAAAATTAGTTCCTTTTAAATAGATAAATGTTTAGAACTATTTTCGGCAATACAAGCAGTAAATCAGCATTCAGACTTTTTTATAACAGTAGCCTCCTCATGTTTATAAAAAATTATTCTGCGATAACCATTACAAATTACATTTTACAGCTACATAATTTCTATAAAAAATATTTATCAACTTTATGAGTTTATTCAGCTGATAAACATTATTGCTCAAAAGTTTGCAACCACATTAAAACTTAACAGTGTGCACACTGCACATTACTGCTCAACTGGCTGCAAGCACCATTTCTTCTCTGATCTACCACATGCAGAGAATTATTTGCATGCCACTGTTGACCGAAAATCGATTTGACCCTTTCAATACTCCTCTTTGAAAAACATATTCGTATTAAAAAAGTCACTTGCATTCTTCCAAAAAAGACTTTATAATCGAAAACCAATAATTCGATTTCGGCAGAATAGTTGGTCATGGAATGAATTTCGACATTTCCAAAAAAGTCTCTTTAGATTTCTCTGTAGTTCTTATTTAAAAAAAATGACTTTTTATTATTTTCCTTCATTTTAATTTAATCAAAGAATATCAATTTATCAAATTATCAAATCCACACAAGAAAATATTAATCGTTTTCCTAATTTCGTAAATTAATATGTCCAAAGGAAATATGTACATGTGTAATGAGTGTTTCTTCATTTTTAGGAATTGCTTGGTGGGCAAAGCATATCACGTAAAAATTTCCGATTTTGGCACCGATAATGAATTGTATTACAAAGACTATTACAAAGTGGGTATGGAACGACCCCTACCTATACGGTGGATGGCTTGGGAATCATTATTTTTAGTAAGAAAACCCCTTTAAGCTATCAATTAAAAGGAAAACTTGCAGATTTCAACATGTTTTTAATTGCAGGGGAAATACACAACGAAAAGCGACGTTTGGTCGTTTGCTGTGACTCTCTGGGAAATTCTAAACCTGGGAAGACGAATTCCTTACGAACATCTCTCAGACGAAGAAGTAATGCAAAGTTTAAGGCAATTACATCGCAGCAGTGAAAGCAACGAAAAGGAAGATGTCCTGACCCTCTTCGACTATCTTCCAAGACCCACTGCCTCTTCCAAGGACATTTATGATCTCATGCTAGAATGCTGGCGGCGAGAAGAATCCGAAAGACCTACATTCCGTGAAATATCGCTCTTTTTACAAAGGAAAAACCTCGGTTATGCTCCTACTTCTTGATATTAGGATTCACTGATTTCGGAATACGAAGTCACTTACGAAGAACTGTATTCATAAAAAAAGAAGACAAAAAGAGTCTGTCCGCATTCTATTCGAGTTATGACTAAAATTATCATTCAAATAATTGCTTCAAATTGTACAAATTTGAACTAAAAATGCTTGAAAGAAAGAATCATTTTAGATCAGAAATTAAAACTACATAATATTTAAAGCGTTCGGGTTTAAATAACTTCACATTAAATTATTCATATTAAATTAATAAAAATTCGGCAGCATCATATTTTTCAGGACACTTTACCATAAGAGCAAATTTAGTTTTGCAAACTTTACGCTCAAAGTAATAAATATTGTTCACTAAAACTAGGCCATTTACCTTCGTCTGTACGAAGCGGAGGTAAATGGCTTGGATTTAGTAAAAAACATTTATTATTACAAGCTTAAAGAGAGCAAAACTAAATTTGCTATTATGCTAATTAATACGTGTCTTTAACGAATTTCAGAAGACTTTAAAACATTTTCAAAGGAGTTGAAAAAAGGATTCTTGGCTTCTCCTTTTGTGTTTGGTGGATGTGATGCTACAAAAAGTGTTTGTCCAAAATTTCAAACACTTTAAGCCCTGAACTGAAAATATTATAATTAAGTTTACCTAAAAACTCACTTTTCTGAAACAGAATGACTTATAGGTAAAAAAAAAAATAGGTCAATTGACTCATAATTTCTCTGAATTTCAGAGTTGATAATTGAATATTGCAATAGAGACGAAAGCTTGATCCGATAAATCATTGTTCATTAGATTTGATATTAATCTACGTTATATTGATAACGAGAAATTTTGCTTGTATTAAAATTAAATATGAGAAAGGAATATGAATAAAGTAGTAACGTAGGATTTATACATTATAAATGAATGTATAAATATTACATTAGTTTTGATGAATAATTTGCTATGGCTATGACACATCATAATTGTAACTTTATAGGTGGGATCAAAACTACTAGGCTTACTGTAAATATATAGGTGTATGGTAGAAATGGTTTTTATTGATAGATTTGTTTTTTATTGGTACGTGACCGATATCGTGAATTATTTTTCAAGACGCGATTTAGCAGATAAATAGATCGAACGAAGATTCTTTGAAACTAACGAATGGCTGACATATCGGATATAGATTATTTTTTAAAGCATTGAGCTGCTATCCTGCACTCGAAGCTGATCGCAAAAGACTTTGAATTTATACCAGATAAGCGTCGTACATGTACATAATGTTACCGTTATAATATTAAAATACTATTTATATAATTAACGTAAAGCTATTCGAGTAAGCATTATGCTGCCTTTAGCTATATTGTTGACCCTATGCTAACAAGTGATTTACTTGTTTACTGATGTGATAATTTATAAACCTATGTACCTATTTCAAAGCTGGCTGGAGAAATAGAGAAGAATGTGATTTACTGGCTAATTTTCAAATTTGAAATTCTGTCAGTAAACAAATGTTTCCTCCAGTAGCCTTTGTTTAATCCAATAATCTACATCTCACTCTTGCGTGCCTCTTTCCTATAAATAATTAAATCATATCGCTCGAGAATTAAAATTAATCTCAAGCTCATATTCTTAATTTCGATTTCGATTTTAAATTCAAGGGTTGTTCATTTTTCAACTAACGCTATGCTAAAAATTCCAATCCTATCCAAGTTTAAAAAGTATAAGTTCCGTTTTCTCAGCTTGGATATTGAAATTACCACTTTCGTTTTAAAAATCATTAAGAAATGATGAATTTAAAGGCATGTGGGGTACTTACCATACGAGCAAATTTAGTTTCCCTAACTTTAGGTTTGCAATAATAAATATTTTTTGTTAAAACTAAGCCATTTATCTCCGCTTCGTACAGATGGAGGTAAGTGACCTTGTTTTAGCAAAAGCTATTTATTATTGTAAGTGTAAAATTGTGAAAACTAAATTTCTTTTATGATAAAGTATCACATGCCCTTAAGAAGAAAAATTGATTTATTTAAAATTAGTATTGTACTTTTTACCTAGCATGCAACTATATTTCGTAAAGATCTACCAAAACTTCTGAATTCGTTATTTTTTAATAGATGGTGAACTCTTCGACATTTCCCGAGAAACTTGCATAGAATGATAGGTATAATTAAGATATTAAAAATGATTTGAAGCCTTCTCGTTTTATAGTAACGAATAAACCCATATATATTTGACAATCACCCTTAAGCCTTGAGACTAAATTTTTTTTCCATATTAGGCGTTAATATTAACTTAGAGTTTTGTCATCACTCTTAAAGTTATAATATAATTATTGTCATCATTTCAAAATGAAAAAATAATAATACTAGAATTATATTAATTCTATAATTTATTCATTGCATCGTATAGTTTGAATTGAAACTTATTTTATACTCAGACCTGTTTATAAGTTTCTATCTCTGTAAATTAAATATAAAACTATACTACGATCCTAAATAAAAAGTTAAGGTTCTTCTACTTGTTTCTGGCGGATATGTTTTAATCCTCAGATAAGTAAAACCCATGTATATTAATTATTAATAATATAGATATGATAGAAATAACAATGTACAACGACTTAGCATTGTATAAACGCGATAAGTGAGGAACAAAGTGAAATAATAATAATAATATACGTTAGTATTAATATTAATATTTGACAACATCGATACTCCTAGCACTGTCTGGAGAAACATTATTATAAAAATTAATATATAAACTCAATGATGAAATTAATTTAAGCTATCAACTTGAGGGAAGAATTGTGCATTTTTTTATTTCAATGGATGAAATTAGAATGTATTTAAAGTACTACCTTAGAGTCAATAAGCTGCTAAGAATTTTAATTGAAAACAATGACAGGAATGTCTTGAACCGTTCCATTTTATTGCACCTTCTGAAACCAAGCGAATTACAAAAATCCTAAGTGATAATGTAGATCCTGAATATTAGAAAACTTAATACCTATCAAACAATCAACCATGTTCTGTAAATCTATTTTAAGAACTTAAAATATCAAGGATTAAAAATATTGTTACTTAAAATTACAACTCAAGAATAACATTAAATATACAAAATTTCTCACAGAACATTAAAAAAAAATTGTTTGTTGGGTATACAGTATTTTCCATTTTCACTGATATAATTAGTCAGTTGCTCAAAGTGTAATGCTTATTTCGCAATAAAACTTGATGGACTTGCAACACGCCCTATTAAATCATTGAAACAATGTATCTGGAAAACGAAGAAAACCCTTTACTTAAAAAAATTTGACTTAAATGTTTTTTTTTGTTTTGTTTTGTATTCTGAGTCTTTCTTGAAAAATGAATCAAAATACAGAACACAATGTTATTTTTTACCTGAAACGATAGGCAGGAGAAAAAGAAAAACCTTTGATTCACAGTTGAAAATAAGTTTAATATTCTTCAATTTTAATCAATTTAATGCTGCAGATAAACTGCTGTAGCATTGATAGTTTTACAATTTGTATTAAAAAGATTAACCAAACGATGAGAATAATTCAATACAATAAATTTAAATAATTTAAGGATAAAAACAAAATACTATTGCACCCATAATTCTTCAGAAAATTAAAGAAAAATATAATGACAACCATGTAAAAAAATGGAAACATAGTTGTTTTTTCAATGATTAAATATTTTATCCATGTGTGGATAATTTATTTGTTCTTCGCGAAATAACTTTTAAATATACGAAACTGTACAGATTACCTCAATCAGAAAACGTCGAATACTGCAATAAAAAATTAATATTGTCAATGTGACAGTAAAAATTTATCACAGATTTTCAACATGTCCAGGAGCTTTAATTTAACTAGATTAAAAGTACAACTATATACAAGTTACAAAAACGCTTATTAACACGAACTTGAGTTTTAAGAACTATTTTTGCAACCGGTCATTTCTTAATCTGTTGATATTTTACTGATAATCAACAAATACGAAATAACATTGCTCCCGCAATTTAAAAGGTACGTAATGTTCATATGTCAAACCTAGAAAAAAATCGATAAACTAGTGGAGTTAAATGTAATGAACGTATATCGAACTAATTGTTTAATTTAAAAATTCTCGCTACATGCAGTTATAAGAAAGACATCGAGTAAAAATTAAGAAAATAATGAATGCAATTGTAAGTCGACTACAAAAAGCGTTTTAGATTCTATATGGTTTTTAACACTGTTCAGCGAGTTTTCAATCTTCTCCAATTCTTGAATCGGCGCTATAGTCAGCCTTTGAATTTCAACTATATATTTCATCCACTTGAAAAAAAAACTTGACTAAAGCCCTGTTAGTATCGGCTAAATGAACATAAAAAACGAATTTGCTTTTTTCAAAAATAGCCCATACACTTTTAAAACTCTACTTTTTGGACAGTTTTTCTTTAGTTTTTCACAACAGTGGTAGAAAATTCAGTCCAACAGTCAATTAAACCAATTGCCTTACGCATATACTACACTTTTAGTGACACACAGGGCTTTAAAACCTATGATTACGACAGTATTTTCAGAAAATCGAATGATAAACCTAAATTATCATCTAAACGAGTATAAAAATGATTTTACAAAGTTTGACACATATCTTCAGTTCATTCAACTCTTATAACAAAATTTAAGCATTAGCTGTCGGAAGATAGCCAGAAATATGTACAGAGAACTTTATTTTCCAAAAATATTGTTTTCATTCGCTTTAAGCCCTGTATTTTCGACTTATACAAGGGTCCTGGAATTGATTCCAATCTACAAAAATGCACGAATCCTCAGGGAAAGCATTTTAGAATTTTATCCTCTAACATAAATAGTTATTCGACGGTATATTAATTGGCCCTCGACAAGTGCTTGAAGGAGGATTATCGTCGTCAGAATTGTCGTGTCGACTTAACGGGTAACTACTGCCTCGAAACCTAGATTCACTGTAGAAAGACTTCGTGTCGCTGTCCACGATATCCTGAATGTGTTTGCTCAATGTAGTCAATTCCTGTTTATCTTCCTGGAAAAGACCCACAGAAGTTGATTTTTCATAGAAGAGAATATAGGGCGTATCAGGAGGTTCAAGTCTTTTAAAGTCTTCGAAAGTTTCGCAAGAGGAAACGTAACTATCGTTAAATCGATACCACTGTTGTTTTGAATCACAAGCATAAGTGAAATAATGCCCATAGTCCATGCTGTAGCCCGAGTGCACCACTGCAGCATAAAGACGATATGTTTCCGGGGATGAATTCGAGACTGGCAACTGAATAGTCTCGTCATACCGGACTTTGTGCCGCAATTTTGCCCTTAGCCGACTTTTAGAGTTGTAACGGAAGTGTTTGAGAGTCAAGATGAGGTGATTGGGAGCTTGAAGAATTTTGATTATCCTCTGCGCGTCGCAGAGCTTCATGCATTTATCACAACGGTACTTGTTGTCTCCAGTTAATTTCTCAGGTGTAAGATAGTAATTAATTAGATCCTGAACTCTGACCTCCTGATTCTGGAGAATCTCCTCTGGGAAGCACAACTGCAAATCACGAAATTTGTCGGTGTTGTCTGAGCTGTTGTCACACTGAGCGCATTGGTAGGTAATTTTTGATTCCCCACCAAAGACCCGATGAACGAGATGGATTGATGGACTTCCCACGTCCTCACCTCCTACAGATTGGATACCGCTATCTGTAGAGTCAGAATGACTGTCACTCAATTGCTGTGTTTGAGCCATTTCTTCACCTGAAAAAATATTTTATTAATAAAGCGTTTGCAAGGGCCTAGTTATTCACGGTGCTTTTCTTGTTTATCAGCGCGCACCTTCCGTTAAATCTTCCTCAGTAGTCCAGCGTTTCATAGGTTCTTCACCCATAGTGACTTCTTCTTCCACTACTTCCATCGGTTCATCAGAAATAGGTTTCGCTTCGACCATCGTTTCAGTACTGCCACAAACAGCTGATTTCTCCTGCTCGTAAAGAACATCTAGTAGATGACTGAAAGAAAAAACTTAATCTATACTACAAAATAAATAAAATGAAAATATAGAATGTTGAAGTTAGCACTTGGGTCCTACACCCATAATTTAATTAATATATTGCAAATAATACATTTTACATCCTTACCAAAGAAATTCAGAACTATCTTGCTGTTGTCCTGGCAAGAAATAAGCTGGTCTCGATACCTGCAGGATTTCACTCGGTGACAAGGAAATTCTCTTGGAATACATCAACAACGCGAATAAGTTCTGCAGTTTTCTAAGTAGAATTTGACTTGTAAGATCGCTGACTTTGTAATTCAAAACCTCGAAACGAAATTGTCTAGTCATAACCAAAGCTTGTAAAACACTATTCATGTAACAAGTGTTTCCCAAATTAGCTAGACCTACTTTGCTGTCAACGTTTCGTATACACTCAACACTGGAAATATTTATTCTACTCCTCTGCAAAAAACAACTAATTTGGAGCTTCTCTTCCTTCTCTTCGTTCTTTTCCTTCTCATCTTTCCAATAGAAATCATTCAATATTTTTTTGACAACATCGACTCTTGGATCTACAGGGAAGCTGTCCTGCACACTCTTATAAAAGTCCTCATGACCCGGAAATCGGATCATCAAAGCATGAACCACGTCGACGATATTCTGCATAGTTTCTTTTGCATAGTCTTCTTTTTTCTGACTCTCTAATACTTTAAAACCATTTATGTTTCCCTGACTCATCAATGCTAAGAATTTATGAAACACACTCATACTGTTTTGTCTTCGGAGCATGTAGAGGAAAATCTTACTCATTGTTTGATGCTGTTTTGGTAATATGAAGGCCAAAAAAACACTTTTCGAATTTAGTGTAGCTTCAGCGACTTTCATCAAAATATTGTACTTTCCCTTAGATTCTAAACCCTGAATAAAGGTCATGAACCACTCAGCCAACAGCTCATTGTGCTTACCCTTGAGTAACCACTCAGAAATCACGATCAAAGCTTGCACTAGGTCGGAATCCTTATAATTATTTCTGAGAAGCAGATAAACTCCAGTCTCGATGTGACTCTTATCAACTAACAGAAGAACAATGCACAAGGCATAACCTGGTGGCTTACTTCTTTGTCTTTTCGAAATGATGAGATAAAGCTGTTCTAAACAAACAGGGAGATTCTTTTTATCAAGCATGGGCATGAGGTAGTCCTGGATCTTTTCAATGCTGGAAAGATATTTAGAAATTTCGTCTGTTGTCTGAGGCATATGACAATCAGCGAGAGAGTTTACAATCGCTTTGCAAAGTTTTGTGTGACTTGTGTTTGTAGTCATGTAGACTTTGTTCTCAAAGACGACATGCAAAATCGATTCCAAAATTGAAATATCATCTATCTTCGAACTCCAAAGGAGGGCAGCCAGGTCGTCGCTGAATTTGGGGTCAGGTACGTTGTTCAGGTATGTTGCGAACCACATCAAAAGTTGTGGAATTTCGCGTATGTTTTCCACTTGTCCGTGGAGAAGTTCCCTCTGAAAGTTCCGGAGAACATCGACGTAGTCGCAGGAATGCGCAGACACTTGGACGTCTTCCTCGAGCTTCTGGAGTTTCGTCCATCCTTCTTTCACTTCAACACTACTTCCCGACACAATTGAATTCAAAACAGATTTAAACTCGAGCAAGATGTCCTGGTCGGTCTCCATTGTTCACGAATGCACTCGGAACTGAATTTAGCCTGTTTTATGGGAGTAGAATAAATAAATCTTAACCTCATTCGCGATGAGAAGCAAATTGAAAAATCATACATATGTATATAACTAGTGGACCAGTGGGAGTGGACAAAGAGAATGGGAAATATATTAATGAAAATGAGTTTTCCAGAGAAATCTCCACAAAACTACAAGGGAATTCTCTTTTCCTATTAGTTGACAATCTTCTATCTTTCCACGGATGCCGTCCATGCAGCGTTCCCAACGGGGGCCCCGAACTCTACTGCGCATGTGTCGCGCTCGGTTTCCGATTGGTTGCTATTCGCGCGCAATTCAAAATGTACTAAAGGATATTTTTTATTTACAGAATTGGCATTTAATTAATTTTTTTTTGTCAAGATTGATTAATTTCAGTCTAAGAAACATTTCCATAAGTTAAAATTCCACTATTTATAATAAACAATAAAAATTATATTTTTTAGCATTTTGAATTGCGCGCGCGAATAGCAACCAATCGGATGCCGAGCGCGACACATGCGCAGTAGGTAACAGCCTGGTAACAAAATGCTGAACGCACCCTTAAGTTCTCTCTTTTTCTCCTGTGAACGTTCTTGGATTGGTCGAGTAGCACGCGTCATCTTATCTTTTCATTTTTTACACATCTTTTATACCATTTCATTATTAATTTATGTATATAATTTAATTTATTAATGACAAATAATTTATTATTTAAACTGTTTGTTAATTACTTTAAAAATTTTAAATTTTCCCGCCCTAATATTTGAAACTTACAACCCTTACAACCTAACCTGAACCAGAAGTATAACTGTTTCCGGTGGAAGGAAAGAGGATGCAAATTGCAAAATATATAATTTCAGTAATTCTAGCTGGCATTAAATCCCGTTAGGAAAACAAGTTAGCTAGAATGTAAGGATTTTTCTGAATTTTCCATATAAAATGACTAAAGTCTAATATGTATACCAAAATACATATAAAATTTCAGTTTTATAAAGTGCTGGAATTCAATATGCATCTAAGAGAGATGGACAAAGAACGAAACCTTTTGTCTTGGGAAACCTCATAATTGAAAAATCGAAGGGATCTCGTTCGAAAAACCCGCATGGGGGATGCAAACCGGTTGGATTTCCGGTCGAACTTTCCCCTTCTTCATCTGATTCACTAGCCGGGAGGTGCTGCTCCCTAATGACTAACTGAATCAACTGTCAAATCAGTGGCAGACTGGCAGCCAAGATGGCCTAGTGGTTGAAGTCGAATGAAGATTGAAGGTGGAATGAAACTGAAACTAGTGTTGGAATGAAACTGTGATTTTAGTGCGATGGCCGGTAATTTAGTGTGATTTAGTGTGGTCTTTAGCGATGGCAGGCATCGACATTGAGCATGGCAGACTTCCGGAGGATGTTAGGGAGAAACTCGCAGAGCTAGAACTTGAACTTTCAGAAGGTTAGTCAAAAATTTCGATAATTATGATAATCGATTTTTCTCTATTGCCGTTGCATATTTGCGTGTTGTATTTGTCAATCCGACACCTTGTCTTCATCACTTTGATGCCAACAACTCTACCGACTTCCCATCCGCTGCAACTCCAAAAGATCTTCCTGACCGCGCCTCTGGGGATACTTTGTCACCAATTCGAAATGTTCTGCAAACCCGTTTTCGAGATTTCCCAGCTGCAGGACAACTCCGAAAGTCCTCGTTTTCAAATAGAGAAATATATGAAAAAAATTAGCTGGAAATAATCGTTATAAAACGAGAGGAAGAAAGCTTTTGTTGCAAGACGATTCTTGCTTTCTTATTACTTTTTTATGTTATTTTTTATCATCCACCTGCTGTCACTCGTGGATGGAGTCGTGCCACCTGCCTCGGGCGATTGCAACTCATTGTTTATTTCGAAAGGGACGCGCTTTTTGTACTATTGATTTTGAGGTTATGGCAAGATTAGACAATAGCTATAAGCGTCTCTGTTTCTCTGGGGTTGTAATTGAGTGACGAAAAAGCCCTTTTCATGTCAGTAGACATAATCGCAGTAATAAAGTAGCTTGAAGGTGTCGATCGTTTAACGCTCGACGTCAACTCGAGTTCCGGGTATTTAAACGCTATTTCGTTCAGAACAGAACTAGGTTGACAGGTGGCTGAGTAAAAATAATCGTCCCAGACGACGTTCACTGCTCAATTTGTCGTGGGAGGAAAGGAATGCAACTTCTCCGGGCCACTTGAAGATCAATCTCGTTTTTCGGCTGCACGTCGATATGTTACAAATATAGATACTGTCTGTAACCGCAAGTACCATACTCCAAACTATTTTTTAACCCTTTTGTTTGACATGGAAGTCTGACTTATATTCCTTCTAGAAGAAGCGAATAAATTTATAATTTACTTTTTTCAGTGAACTTTTACCATAAAAGTAATTTCAAAATTGAATGCAGCATTTTTGAGATGTATTCATGAAAGAAATTCATGAATCGAAGACGCAGAAGCAAGATTACCGTCTATGCAAATTTAATGATGAGCACTTACCGGTTGTCATGACGTCATTGCCACGAAGACTTGGTGCGAGTGCGGTCATGTGTCACGAGGAGAAATGACACTGGGCTGCAAGTTACAGGTCGTGGCATTAATTCCCTCAGAAGTCACTGGAACAATTACTTAATACGGCATCTGTAAATGCCGTCATTTACTGATACCAATTCCCTCCTGCCATTTACACTACGTTACGAGAATTGTCTCATTATCTCGTTATCGAAACAATCGACAGTAGAGAGTATTTCCACACTCAAACAAAGAGAGACTCCTGGGAACAAGAAACTGATTGGAAAATTTGAATTGGTTTGAGGCTTTCGTAAATCTTTTGAAATCAATTAAAATTCCACGAAAATTCTTTAAGGGCATATGTTACTTATCATATGAGCAAATTTAGTTTCTCCAACTTTACGTCCACAATAATAAATATTTTTCGTTAAAACTATGTGATTTATCTCCGTCTGTTATTAATGACTCATATTAATATTCGGCATCTGTGATTGGATTTTGAACAACTTGCTCAAAGAATGTAAGCCTCGTGAAGTGAGTAATCCCTATAGTTGATTTGTAAATGATTAAACATTGAGAGAAGTCCGTAAAGCTTAATGTTTCGTTTACATGACAAAAGATGTTGGGTCGTTTCGTTGTAACGTGTAAAAATATTTAATGATCCACAGAGGTTCTTTCGTTCCGCTGTGTGTTTTTCCGATTGCCTTCTGTCAGCATCTATTATTTCCAATTTAGTCATGTGTCTGATGTAATGTATAGAATCTAAAGAAAAATGTTAGAGCTAAGGAATAGCATTTGATAATCAAGGAATAGACTGAAGAGTTCAATGCTT
Organism: Synergus itoensis; assembly: GCA_904066005.1. NCBI lineage: Eukaryota > Metazoa > Arthropoda > Insecta > Hymenoptera > Cynipidae > Synergus > Synergus itoensis. Next base: position 2,775,613 of record CAJFCP010000116.1, on the reverse strand, counting down.
ATGAATATGGTTTTATAGAGTTCTTTATTCACATTTTTGGAGAATATAAAAATTATTCTCTACCAGCTCAGAATGATTCACTATCGTTCATAATCACAGATATTAACATACCGAACCTTGACCACAAATTTCCGGGACAAATAAGCTGTAGGACTCATCAAAATTCAGAGTTTTTCGGGTCTGGAGGTATAGAGGTTTCATTCATCCACTCTATGGCCCAGGTGGACTGGAAATAACGTCCTACCACTGGTTACTACAAAAATTTTACGTAAAATAACACTTTTTGGTTGAATTATATTTTTGTATCGATTGTATAATTCTGTATGAAAGAAATTTATAGTACCTATTTTTATTTTTAGGTAGAACATTATTTCTGTGTAAAGTAGAATTGGGAAAAAATATCTCGTTCATTTGGATGTTTAAAGCTTCTGGTACTTTTGAAAATTCATTTTTTTTTTTTTTTTTTTTTGAAAATTCAAGTATTTTCTGGATGAATGTTAAATGTTTTTTAAAATTGATTTTAAGCGTTGTCGATGACATCTGATGGTTGCCTAGGTGGTTGACCAACATGACGCGAGCCACTATTGACGGCGAACAGATTAATATCAAGGTCACGTGTTTCGTGAGTAAACGTCCTCGAGTTACCTTGACTGCACACTTTATACCTTTTTATTTCAACAGTGTGAGGTTCCTATATCTATAATTCTACAAACCAAAGTTACACCACCTTCTGTGGTCAGTGGTTTTACCTGGACTTTGTGGTGAAAATCTTCCGGTGAAATTTCCAAGCGGTTTCAGTATAATTTGATGGTTAAAGAGCGCATCCAAGCAATTTTCGAACGTAACAATAGGCGACGACACGAATACTTGATGTCTTTAAAGAGATTTATGGACTGAGAAAATATTTACATATTATGAACAAAGTAAATTCATTTTTTTTTATTTCTTCTGTGGTAAAAATTGAAAGATATATTTTGTAATTAACAATTTGACGAAGAAGATAATTTTGACCTAGTTCTCCTCTTCTTCGATCATTTGTTTTGATTCTGAAATTGTTTAAATTTCAATTTAATTCTGGCTTGCGAAACCTTGGAAGGAAACCAAATGGGTAAATTTAGATATTATGCGGAAAGTTGTAAATTCTTGTCGATCAAAATGTGGATCAGATCAAAAATTTTGAAAAAATATATAGCAAATAAAACAGAAAATAGTTTTTATATTTCAAATAATGGTACCTTTCTATCAGAAAGTTAGTGTGGATGATGATAATTCAAGTTACGTTTCGCGTTAGTAACTTGAGGAAATGAATAACGTTAAGTGAGGAAGAGGAAATTAGTGAAAGTAATTAATTCTTCAGAAAATGTTTCATAAGTAGTAGCTATAGATGAAAAGATAGTTACGACTACATAAATATTAGCAGTTATAACGAGCACCTACGGAGAAAAATTAAATCAATTTGTTCTTCAAATTAAGAATATCTATGAGAGTTTATTTATTTTTCACATCCAACACTATCATTATGGATCTTACTTTTTTCCAAGTTTAATCATTTGGAGTATATTAAATTTATATCAATTAATTCATCTGAGTAATGCAATTAATTAATGAAGCTCGATTTTCTTGATTTTCAATACGTTTGCTTAGAGAGCTATAAACATATTAAACATGTGAAATCAGCTATAGATTCTCCAGAGCAAAATACACAGACGAATTATGAACGCTGGAGCAAACAAGAAAACTAAACATCAGTAAGACTCTCTCCAATCTTAAATCGTCGATGTTTCCCATGGTGGAATTCCTCTCATCCAGAGCACGCCTCCGCAGATGACCTTTACGGGACCCTGTTTGTCGACAGAGAAGAGAAGTGAAGGACGTTGAATCTTGTGTAGAAAAAAAATTGTAGTGTCCTTCCAAATTCTTGCCCTGGTAGAAATCAATGATCGATAAGATCCCGATAGAAAGGAAAGTATCTCACAATACATAGTGAGAAGAGAGATAACTAAATTTGATTGTGAGTGGGAGAGGAGGCACGCTGGTAGATTCTAAATAGGTAATCCAAAGTTACCAAAAACCCAAGTTTTGGTCTAACACCCTAAAGTTGTCGAAAATAAATTTGCTCTTATGGTAAAGTATCACATGCCCTTGAGTTTTTGAAATAAGATTTATTTTTATTATATTTTATTTATTTTATTTATTTTATTTGAGTTTTTTTTTTAGGAATTTCAAATGATTTCATAGACGAGATTTGAAGAGTGATGAACCTCTCGAAATGAAAGAAAATGTCCTCTTCTGCCTATGTAAAGTAAAATTGCGGTAACATTCCCGGTAACGCTTCTTGATTTGAGTTTCTCGAGAATCTCAGAACCAACTCCTCATCGAAGCTAGGACTGGCGAGAAGCAGCAGGGAGAGATCCAGTGATGCGAGCAAACGAGTCAGAAGATGAGAGCAAAGTAATAATGCTGAAGGGAGTAAGAAGGACAGGTAGAGGTGTGCGACGATGAAGCCTAGGGTGGGGTGAGGAGATGGCAAAGAGAGGGCGAAGAGAGCGAGAGCGAGAGTGGGATGCTGAGAGTGCTGAGAGCGGAGCCGAGACTCGCGAGCGAGAGTGGCTGGACGGCATGCCACCACTCCTTTGTAGCTCCTTACTCCCGTGTCACGACTTTTATTTGCCGCAGGCCACCTTCCCTGCGATCGACCTGCACAGTCGAGCCTGGTGCAGTCGGTGTTTCGAACCTGCCTGGTAGCTACGCGTTCAGGACGATACCAAACGGATACGCGTTCTCCAGGTACCAAAGTGGCGTCTCAGTGCTCAGTGTTCACTAGTGTCCTCTCGAGGAGTAAAAGTAGAAAATGTGCTCGGAATGCGGTGCAAACAAAATATAAAGCGAAAGGGTAAAAGGTTCTCGGATTCCTGCTGAGGATAGCGGAAACCGGAGCCGATTCGAATCTCTTGAGCTGGAAGACCTTGTCTGGAAAAAGAGCGGGTCGTGCGAGATATGCGGGAGAAAAGGAGGAAGAAGGCTTGTGTCGAAGAAGAAGAGGAGGAGAGCGCTAGTTCGAGGAGCTGGCACGAAGCGTTTAAGGATGAACGAGGATAATTTGACGCGAGAGTCTTCAGGGTCGCAAATTGAAGGACAGAGAGGAGGTGGTCTCAAGAGTCTTAATCGCTCAAAGCAAAGATCTTGTTTTTAAAAAACCAAGAACCAAGTGTAGGCAAGTGGAGGAAAACTGCTCCCTTATCTTTCGTCGCACTCTCGCGTGCTGAGGATCCGCTCCCATGAGAGCCCTCTCCTTCGAGAATCTCAGGAGGCTCGTCGGTCGGAGGAAGGACCGCGATGAGCCTTCCTTCGAGCGCAGCGAGTCCTTTAAGCGGATTTCGATTAGGAAGAGTTACCTGGATCGGGGAAAGCGGAGACACAGGCTTCAGAAGGTGGTGGATCCAAACATTTCCCTGGATCCCAGGACAAGGTCAAAGGTTTCCGATAGTCCTAAGATTCTTTTGCGGTGTAGAGAGGAGGTTGATGAGGAAAAGAAGGACCTGGACAATACTGAGGATGAAAAGAGGATTGATTCCCCTGATGGGACGATCGTATACGATGAGTGGATCCATCAGGATTCGTCCTATTCCTCCAGAGAGAAGAAGATCGATTCTTCTTCAAGTCAAATTGACTCAATTCATTCTTCTAGGGAGTTTGACTCGAGAAAAGAGCTGGAGTCGAAGAAAAAGCGAAATCTACCAAAGAGGAGCAACCTCGAGAGAAGAAAAGCCCCCCCTCCTCCTCCACCAAGGAATATCGAACTCTCTCCTGTTTTGATTGATCTTCCTCATTCTCCTGTGTCCCAAAGACAGAGACACCGGGATAAGGAGGTCCAGGAAGTAATTTTGCTTGCTGAAAACGATGATCAACTCAGAGAAGAGTCGAATTATTCTCAGGACTGTAACTGCAGTGTTGTTAGTGTGTCCTTGGGTCGAGTTTGGAGGGATGCTGCTGTTCCAAGTCACTCGTTTTCCTCTGGCCAAGGAACAGAGGATTCTTTAAGGGATGAGAAGCCTAGACCCACAATTGCGAGAACCGTATCTGCACCGGAAAAGAATCCAGTCTGCAAGAGCGACTCGTCCAGAGATGGAAGTAGGTCTGGGTTTAGTTTTTCTCTGTCCATCTCGAGATTGACAACTGACCTGAGAGCTGCTGCTGTAACGACCAGAAACGGACTTTTCAGAAGAAAGAAAGGCTCGATGCCAGCACCTAGTGTCAGCACTGAAGGATATTTTGAGAGAACAGCAGCAGCTTCTATGAGAAGGTCTGGGAAGATGAATGGATCCAGAAGAAGGACCTATTGTTCCAGGAGGAAAAAGATAGTGACTACTTCAGTGAAACCAAGAGTTCCTGGCAGTCCGGTGTGGTTTGTGCCTCCAGAAAGGCGTCGCTCGGGGAGGCAGAAAGGCAGGGTTTGGCGAGAGGTCAGGTATTTTCCAGAGGATCACGTACAAGGGGAGGATATGAAGAGACGTGACCTCGAGGAGAGATCGAACGACTGGTCTTCGAACCTCTCAGACGAGTTCGACGACCGGAAGCTGCTCTTGTCCGGAGATTTTGATGAGAAGGTGAGAAACGAAGATGTGTCGAAATCAAGCTATCGAAATGAAAATCAAACTGTGGAAATGAATAAGAGAAATGTGGATTCTTCAACGATTGATTCCTCGACGACGTCCCTGATTTCAAGTACAAGTTCGCGATTTAATGAGGGGCAACCAGTAGCTCCCAAGATAAGCGATTTTAACGAAGATAAGATCTTCTGTGAGGAGTTTCGAGGGAAGAAGACAGAGACCAAAGCTGGGAGGGGAGGAAACTATTTTGCTAGTAGTCAATTTTTGGGATTCCTTTCAAAAAAGGAACCCACAGCAGCCGAGATCCCTTTTAGGAATGGGGCGGGATCGAGATATCGGTGTTTGTCTTCGAGTGAGAGTGAGACGGAGGAAGTGGTGCTTTTTGTGGATAGTAAGAAGGAAAACTCGAGGGTGGGTGTGGATTACGAGAGCAGCGAAAGTGATAGGAGCTGTTCTGTAGTTTTATTGTTGGAGGGACAGAGGTCGAGTGTGAGGTCAGGTGAAATTGGTGGACCTAGGAGGCGACCTTTGAGAAGAAAGTCCCAATTAAGAAGGGCCAATTGCAGAGGACAACCGGTTTATCTGGCGAGAAAACGATCCTCACTCAGGAGACGGCCTTGCAGTAAGAAAATTATCCTGGCATTAAATTGGATTAGTCCAAGTTTCACAATCTTTCCCCTATTCCACCTTTTTTTTAAGAATTCCTCTTTTTTACCCAATTTTCAAGAAAATTCTTCTTGTTTTGAAAAGGTTACGCGCGTGCCACCCATTATGACGAATTTTTATATGTATCATTCTATTATTTGTTATTGTTGTTATTATTATTTTGAATTAATGTTCTTGGATCTTCAATGAGATGAATTTCGAGATATCGTGTGCTAGTTTGTGGCTAGATTTTCTCGTGGTCCACCAACCATGACGAACGTTCTGCTTCTCGGAAGGCGACTCTTCTGTTTTAAATATTTTATTATTACGGTTCTATAAATTAAATTAGATTCATGAAAATTCGCCGACTGAGGATATAATGCTGCTCCTTTTGAAACGATTTGATTCAGCGTGAAATTTATAAAATGGAATAATTCAATTTGTGTTAACAAAATTATCTGTTGGTCTTCAGAAATAATTCATTCTTGTTGTTAGTTGCTAGAATTATTATTAATCATCTCTTCTAATAGTAAATTTAAATATTTGATTCAACAATAAGTTGGAAATGAAGTCTTTAAAGAAAAAATTTATCGATTCGTGACAATCGTGTATTGACTAAAAAATTCAATACACAACAACTACATACATGTAGCAGTTCTACTTTTATATAAGAAACGTTTTCATTTTTCAACCTTGAAACCATGGAAATGTTTTACGCATAGCAGTAGCAGATGCAAAAAAAATAATTACTCAACTTAAGACTGTATTGTTTATATTATCTTAGGATTGTAAAACGTGATTGTTTTTATTATCAACTTTTATTGTTACACAATAATTATTTATGACATTGAATATTCTATTGGAGTTGGAGTCAATTTTCAAACAAGAATTGTCCATTGGAGATCTAATTAGTACTGGAAAATTTACTTGACTGTCCTAGACTTTAAGATAGGTCACCAAATTTTAAAGACTTTGCTTCAATCAATTGCAAAAAATGAGTTATTCTATTTTTGTGACTAGTTATCATATACAGTATTGGATAATCGAATTTCTGTATTCAATGGCTTTTACCCCTCTAAAGATTGAAATGTGTTTATAGATGCACCCATGTTCATTATGTTTATCATGACATTTTCTATAATGCCAACGTGTCCTGTGATTTTTATAATTATAATGTAAATAGAACCCAAATGTACATGAGGATGAACGAATTTACCCTTTAAAGTTCAAACAGGAAAATTACTGTTTTCTGAAATCTTTTTTACACCCTTGGTATGCTATTCATTAAAAAATGCTACCACTTTTTTTTTTCTCAAAAACGGATCACTTGTTTTCATTATTCGAAGCTGATGAATTGGTAATGAATATATCTAGAATAAAAGCATGCTCCAGATTTCAGATAGAAAACTGTATCGAAAGATTAAAAATGAAGCCTTCAATTGACGAGAAAGTGTGTAGTTACAGTCTGAGCGTGAATAAAACTAATTTAAATTTAATGGGAAAGACGTGGTCTGCATAAGTAACATTTTAAACCAGCCAAATAGTTTTCTGATTAGGATGCATTGCGGACTACGTTACTACTTATACATAACATAACTGCCTGTTAAGTTATCGATAGATAGATCGATAGGCCCTTAAGCTTATACATATAGATTTTAAAATATTCTCGTGGTGTGTACGCGAGATATAGGAGTAACTGTAAGTTGCAAGAGATCGCGTGTTAGAGTTATGGTTGGTAACTCTGGCAATGTCTCGAATCATTGCTTGTTGTTGTTACAAACCGACATATGAGGGTAAGGATGAACCGAACCGATCGTGAGATTGGAAAGCAAACTAAAACCGTCTGCAGAACTAAAAAGAAAATGATAAGTGACCGTCTCTTTGGATTTATGGTTCGCGTTAGTACACCAAGCTAACATTGCTCGTTATTACCTGTTCATCAAAATAGTAGTTAAATTACGATTTCAAAACCTCAGCTTCTCAGAGCCCAGCTTTTAATCTTGAAATATTTATTTAATGCAACTTTGCCCTGTTCTATCCTACGCACTTTTCATGCTAAATACCCAGTTATAAAACACACCTGATATCATTTTTCTGGGTGTGAATTCTCCGCTTGATTACCTTGATACTACAGCTTTTTAAGTCTGTAGAGGAAGCAACGAGTGGCTTGTTTTCTATACCACGACCTCATTAATTCTGCATATAGACTATAGAGAAGTTTTTTTCTAATAATTCTCTGCTCTCAGCTGCGGGTGTGCCTAAGAGCTGAATCTGCAAAGTCGCTTGATGATCCGAGTCTTTGCTGTGTGTGTATATACATAAAGTTTTCATTTTTGTCTCTGTTTGTTTCAGGAGACATAACGCAAAAGGGTTATGAGAAGAAACGGACGCGTCTACTACAGCAATATGCGTCGAAACAGTTGGGTAAGCAATTTTTTTTGTCACCCACCATTTCTCTTATCATTTCTTACTCTGCCTCGTATGCCGATCGATGATGCTGTCTTCGTGCATATGTCAGAGACCGTTCTTTTGTCAAAACCTACTATGGGAATCATGTTGAAACTTGGAAGAGAGAAAATACTTGCAAGAGCAATGGACTTTTTCACGTTATAGACTAAAAGCATAACACAAATTCCATGAAGTGTTTTCATATTATTATGTTTGCATATTATTTCTTCGTCGTGATTTTATCGATCGAGTAAATTTGGGTATTTGAGTTTCAAATGTTTGATAATTCGGACTTGCTCGATTGGAAAATGTTTCGTTTATTCGAGAAAGGATCTTGACGTGGAATGTGGGTCCAGTAAATCTTGTTGTGCTTGCCATTCACTGCTCTCGCAAATATTTTCTTTCGTGCCATCGCGCAGACTTGGAGTACGTCGTTTACTGCTTTTGGAACGAGCAAGGCTTTACGCATTACAATTTACAATTACGCAATCGTCGTTCGCAACACTTTGGTCGCTAATATCAATCACAGGTCGCGTTCCGATTCTCAGCGGAAGTTGTCCTGAACAATGGCAGATTCAATCTGAATGGGAAAGAAGACGCGCATTATTTCAACGACTTTTGAAATCCTGGCGAATGACAAACCTCTTTTAACGCATCTCGAAACGAGATAATATCTTACGTGAAAATGCGAAACGCACTTCTCTGAATACAAACTCGAAGATTAAGTAATCGTTCATTAGCGAAGGAATCTAATATGTGACTGAAACATGTTTCGCGAAAAAGTCTTTCATTTCATCATTTTTATTTGGTAGAGTTCAGATTAGAGTAAGGAGGACTTTTCAGCTTTTTCTTTCGTTTACTCATTTCGATGAGATTTTTCGTAATGCCTAAAATATTTGGATTGAAAATCTTGGATTTGGAATTTGAAATTCATCGACTGCTTCGTTGCAGGCGAATTTTCATTTCTCCAAAGAGGAAAGTAAAGTACAGCCTCAGTCAGTAATTTCAGGCATTCGTCAAAAAGAGGCACTGCGGAGTTTCCTATTTAATGCATGCATAGCGTGACTGAACTTTATGGACACTAAAGAGTCTCACTCAGTGAGATTTATCACGTCTGTGAACCATGAAATCATCTAACAGAATTTCAAGGCGTGGATTTCTTTTTTTGCTCCATTATTACACTCCAGGAAAGAAAACACATTATGTACTAACTGTAAAGTGCGGATTATTTTTGACGATATCATCAAGTTTGCAAAATACAGAGGAAAACGGTCTGCCGTCGGTAGAGGCCAGCGATGTGTAAACTGCAGTTAAATTAAGATTATAATGAGTGCATTTCGAATTAATTGCCGTGCAACTTTTAAACTAATTCCTCGGTGTAATAAATGATTCCAAACCGTTTTTTTATTAGGAAGAATAACCGTAATGAGAAGTAATGAGTAATGAGAAATCACTTAATAATTCGTTAATTAATACCATTCTACCTAGGGCAAATGATGCCACTGTTTTTGGTAATTGACTTTTAATTGTTCTCTATTCAAAATCGCTTTACATAGAAATCGACCTTTCAAGAGAATGTCGAACATTTTAAATGTAATTACCAAGAATCTTAATGATGACAATGCTATTATAAAAAGAAGTTGTGATTATATTGAAAATAGATTCTCGCAATTAGAGATTTAATATTTTTAAGTAGTTTAAACGAATTCCAAAGAATTTAAGGAGTTTTAAGAGATTTCACAAGTTTTTCAAAAGTAATTTCAAAACAGAAAATATGTTTAAAAATTTTTTAATGTTAAAGATCTTGAAATATTTTGAAATATCTTGAATTCTTTACAGTTTTTGTAAATATTAAATATTAAATCCGTTGAGATTACACAAAGGTTTTTTTAATATTTCTTTGAAATTTTGTTGAATTCTTTAAAATTGTACATTTATTTAAAAATCTCCAGTTTATAGAAGCAGTTTTTATGACAGGACTGTTTTTTGAGACTAAAATCAAATTATTGAAGATTATAACAAGATATTTAAAAATTATCATGGGTGTATAAATCATTGACAAAGGCGTACACGTTAGTGCACGCAGAACATTTTAGTTACAGACTTGTAAAAGAATGCAATGGGGTTAATAGCTTCTTTTTAACGAGATAGTTACGTAAGGTTGATTTTCCTATTTAGCAGAATGATGATCTTAAGTCCTAATTGAATGCGAAAATTGAATTCGAAATAGGCATATGAATTTTATGCATTGTGATATCTCGATGATACAATAGTTGATGTTATTAACGCTTGTTTTCCTGTAATCGCACACGAACGCTTTGTATCAAACTGGCGGGAAAGAAAAATACCTAGCGTGCTTGCATGGTGCGTAGGTACACGAGGTCGTATTCAGAAAACCCCGTTACGCTTCAGAAAGCATCTGCCGCAAGCGACGCATGCACCATGGAAAAATTTTGCCCACGTCCGAGTTAATTTATCTCATGTACGGTAAAATGACATTAGCGGTGGCACCTGTTGATGTCGCTATCGAAAAATACACTGCCTGATTGATCCTCCTCAACTATCGACCGGAAACTCAGCCACGCGTGAATCAACCTTACTTAGCACTTTGTTTGCAAGATAGGATTCTGAAATTGCAGAGTTAGCTTAGAAAAAAATAATGGAATAGACATGTAAAACTTTTATCATTTTTTATTGGTTGACGTTCAAGGAATAAGCGCGGTTTCTTCTGGAAGTCACGTAACAATTGTCGCAAAAACTTAATCAGCGCAACGATCACAAAGTAAATGCAGCAAAACACTAACGGTGCGAACGGTGCCCTAAGAACAATTTGCAATCGCAAATTGCGGTCAAAGCAGTATGGCAACATTGTTGTTTTCTCTAATAATGGTCTATACTCCTTTATATGTGTCCCGAGGGTGACCGCTCGGCTTGTGAATAGTGAATAGAAGCCGATATCGGGCAAATATCAGAAATATATTGGTTTCTAGTCGAGAGACCAAGACTTAGTACTTGGAATGCTTTATGGAACCGGTCGACTTGAGGTTTCTGCACCATTAGAGAGCAGACTGGGCAGACCATAAGTTTGCATGGTCAGTGTTAGCTGTTCAGCCTCAGACTCATAGTCGCACTTATGTGCTGCCAGGCTTCTCTCAATACAATGTTAGTACCTGGCGGCAGGTAACTGCACATCATGCGGAAGAGCCGCTTCCGCGTATCCTAGACTCACTACAGAGTCCCTCGTTACTAGCTGCATCTGCCATTGTCCAAGGAGCGAGTCGAATGGGACAATTTTCTAAGCGACTCGACATGAACCAACTTGAGAAACGGAAATAACCAGAGTAAAATATTTTTTGCTAAATTTAATTTAATCCTTTCCCTTCTTTTTTCTAATCGACGATTGCGTTCTCATTTGTGAAATCTGCGTGTCTAGAAGTTATATAAGCAGAGTCTGCTGCAAGTTTAGTCTCTATTCTTTCCAAGAAATTAGAAAAAAATTGTGTATGTAGTTATCTATTTCATGGCTTAATCGGACTTAAAAACGACTAGACGTACTCTTTAATTATATATGTACCGGAACTAATACTGATGAATAATTACGAAAGAAATCTATTAATCTCTAGCATGTTTCGATTTTTAAGCAAGTGTTCCAACACTTGTTTCAAAAGCAGATTCTAATAAGAGCAAAGAATTTTTGAAACTTTTTCTAATTCAAGTCCTTGAAGGCTGATTAGTCTAGGCTTCTGGAACGACTATCCGAATTCGGTTAATCCTACGTAGATTGCGCTGATCGACATTCTAGTTCAGCCAAGTTAACCGAAATTGGATAGTTCATGATGGATAGTTAATGGATTAGTTAAAAAAAGTAATGAATAGTTCCCAATTACATTAAAAAGTTAAAACTTAATTAAAATTACAGTACATATTGAAACAAAATACAAACTTTAATGAAAAGACCGCCATGCACTGATATATATATTTTTTGTCATTTCCAAAAATTTCAGCGAGATATCTTTAATTTAAAAATAAGAAGCCGGAGAAAATATATATATGGTACGGTCGGTCAACAGTGACGTTATAGTTTACCATTTGTCCTTAAAAAGAATCTACTCTATTACTTTTTAATTTTAAGGCTTGGTATTCAAACTTGAATTAGAATTTAATGGCTTGTGAGCAAGTTTGGTATTGTTGGGTTCTTCGGCAACAAGTCGTATAATATTTTTCTGAATTATTTCATAAGCACTCCTTAGCATCCCGTTTTATTGTATCTGACATTGAGAGATGTTTCACGTGACAATGACAATAAATAATTTTTTTCTGACTATGCCTGCATTCCTCCCACAGGGAGTGGAAACGTTGGAAGTGGTGGAGGTAGCGTGGTGGATAGGACTGGTTTCGGGAGCGGTGGAGGTGGTGGAGGAGGTGGTGGAGGTCCGCAGCCACGTGCACGGCGTACGCAACGCCGTGTCACCCACTCCGAAAAACGCTATCACTCAGGTAGCGTGTTTGGACGCACCTTCTGGATTCAATCACCAAAAGACACGAGTCAACAATTATCAAAGAGTTTTAGCATTTAGCCTAATTAAAAAGCAACAACTAATCTATGAGCCATTTTTATTTTTCCATTTTCACTCAGGCCTCACAAACTGGTCCCTAAAGGACCCTATTTTTAAGTTTTGGTCCCTAAAGTACTCTATTGTCAGTAATGCTATAATACAAAAGTTGTAGATCTGGACGAATTACATAGAATTTGTTCTGATAAAAAGTACATTTAATGAGAGTAAATTTCAAAATAAATTTACAAAACTAAAGTAAAAAATGACCAATAATAAAAAAGAAAATTCTTTGATCATAAATTTTTATTTTGTTTGTGTAAAAGACTTTAATACAAATTGACTCGTGTCACGTTGGCTTAGAAGGAATCCAAAGAAGAATTTTGTACAAAACCAGCATGTGTGTCTTGTGAATATTGTGTACGTTCCTAGCTTATGCTTATTACACTTGGAATATAGTGTTGCTTTGATATGTAGAAAGTACTTTGATTTAAGTATATAAGTGCTTAAAATATTCGTATGGTGATGGTATTGTTCCTCGTATTTGTCGTCTTGGTTTTAATCCAATTTTGTTACATTTTGAGAGTTTATCTGCTTTCTTTTACGATTTTTTTTTAGATTTTAGGTACCTGTATATTTTTAAACTAATTTTTAAAAATTTTCCCATTTATATTTTAGTCCTTTTAACCGAAATTAGAAAAACTTTCCTGCCCAGGAATTTATGAGAAAATTTTCCGGTGAAGCTCTGCACGAGGAGCATTTGTTCGAGCAGTTGTTGCTATTGTTAAATACTTTGCTGTGATCGATAATGTCTCACCTTGTCCTCGGGTTGTTTTCTACTTTTTTCTTCATATCACGCACTTAACATTGCGGTTTAGTGCTAAAAAATAAATTAAAAGCGTAGTTGGTCCGAGAACGTAATAATTAACTTCTGAGTCAATAAAGGTTTCGAAAACTGTTTTAGAATTCTTCTCTAAAAAGTACTTGGGATTTGAAAAAAACGTTAATAAAATACTTAAAGATTTAGTCCTATAACAAAACATTTTAGGAGTTGTAATAAAATTTGAAGGTGGATAATTTTCTTGTGGAGGATTAAGATGGTCCCTATAAATATTTCTCCTTGCTTTATTAAATTCAGTTAGGTTGATTGTAAAAAATGAATCCTTGATTCGCACTATCATAGCCGTTGTCTATGTGTTGTTGTGTTGTTGTTGCATGCAGGAGGCCGGCTGATTCCTGGAGGGATCGCCAATCCCCTAGGATCTGGCGGCTCCATGGGGAACACCGGGAATACAAACTCGGCAGCCATCAGACGCGGGAACCGCAGACTCACGCGGAATGAAAGCCGATATCACTCTGGTGAGTATAATGATCACTGGTAACGAAAAGAAAGCTCTCCGTCCCATTAGGCAGACTAGGATCTCTTCATGCATTGAAATTATCCTCAAACCATCACTTTCCAATTTAGAGAACAATTAGGTCAAGAATGAAGATCGATCTCCGAATTCGGGATCCTGAATCTGATCCTTTGCTATTTCGACGAATGATGAATAGATTTCTTCAGTAATAGACATTCGCCTTCGCGATCACGTTCCTCAATGTTTTTCCACTGGTCGAGACGATTCTTTGCTGTTGAAATCATCGGACTATATAACTGAACTTAGAGTAAAAAATTCCGAGTCTAGTTAGTTTAATACAAGCCTTAAGTACACAAGAAGTAAGTTACAAATAGATTGCAACACCTCTTCTTATTCAGGGTTTCTACTTGGTGGGAATTTAAGGAAATCCGGGAATTGAAAAAAGCCGAGAAAATGCGTGAATTGTCCGGAAAATTCGTCTTTCAAACCGGAATGCTTTTAACAAAAAATTGTCTTAAAATGTGAAAAACATTGTCAAAAACATAAATCAACATAATAAGGGACGGAAGCAAATGATCAACAATGGGCGAAATTCATTTAAAATCAACTGACATTCAGTGAAAAGTTACTTATTTATTCAGTGAAGGAAATTTGAAACATTTTCACTGATTCATTTTTAGACAGTATTTCCTCCATTTTTGCAATGTTTTATTTTTTTTTTTTTTGTAATTTATTAGAAATTGGTATACCCGCTAGTAGCAAAATATTGAAGTTTATTTCAGCATGTTTGTTTTTAATCTACAAAATGCATTTCGATGTTGCACGATTTTTTTTTCTTATTTCTAAATGTTTATTAACACGTTGTACTGTATCATTAAATATTACCACCTCCAGTCGTATATAATTCCATATATTTTTCTTGATATAATATATTTCTCAGTCATGATTCATCAATGCTTCCAATGATTAATGAAGATTGTGACAAGCATCAAAATTTAAAAAGAAAACGCCTTCGTTGAAACTGAGAAATGTTTAACAATAGCGATTCAAATTACGCAATGTGCGACTGTGCGTAGCGTTTTATAATAATTTACATATAGCGCCAGCGATTAGTTTAATGAAATGGAACAAAGCTCTACGTAGGTATCAGCGAAAGCCGGAATGCAAGAGAAAGGTCAGAGGTGTGCTCGTTTATTATAGTTTGTGCTATGTGATCTTGTACGTGTGAGCGTTTGGGTGTTGCATTCTTGTCACTCACGGGTTTCTCAACCGAGTCATACGAAAAGAATTTAAAAAAAAAGATAGAATATCAATTTTTTGACATTAAAAAAAAATACTAGGTTTTTTAAATTTAAGTAAAAAGTAAACGGACGTATTTGATTTGAACCACTTGCTCCTATTTATATTTTTATTTTAACAGCAATTCCATCTATAAAAATTTGAAATCTTGTAATCCGTGAAATTTGGGGGTACCCTCAAAAATCAAGTGATCAATCCCTCAAATGTCGTTAATACCCGGTTTATCCTAGTTTGAAAAAGCTAGGTATTAAAAAAAAGAGAAACCTGCAAAATCGTATCACCCCGGTCTGAGAATTCCTGAGTGATAAAACTTTCTTTTGACCAGAGACTAAAGTACTTTTCTTATCGCAGAGGTGCGTCAAGAAGCGGTGCAACAGGCTTTAGCCGCGATGCAGAGTCGACCGAAGCCTTCATTGCCGATGCCATCGAAAAGAACGTCTGTGATGGCGAGGAGCCCAGACAGAGATCGCCGGGACGGCGTAGGGATAGGAGATTCGAGCAGCGACGAAGATAGCGTCGTGACCGAGGAGAGTCCTGGTGCGGGTGGTCCGAGCGGAACTGGACTCTCTGACACTAGTAGCACCGGGTCAGCTCGAGATACTCCGCCTCCACCAAGACCACCAGCCAGAAGGCCTCCTGCTGATATAACCGATATCGCAGAGTATTCTCCTCATGCCTACTGTAACCTAGTGCAACCTCCGGATGTGACGCACACCACAACTCAAAATCGAAGACCAGCTGGTGCTGATCGAGTCAATCGGTATCATGTAGTCGAGGATAATAATACTGGTACCACTGGTAGGTGGAAGGTCTCTGCTAAAATTCAGCAGCTTCTCAACACTCTCAAGCGACCAAAAAGACGACCACTGCCTGAGTTTTATGAGGATGATGATATTGAATTGGAGATTGCCGCCAATCCAAAAGATCCGAATGCACCCAAGCCAGAAGGTGGTTCGATGACCTCCGCCGTTGGCGAACAGATGTCCGTGGCCTCTGGACTTCCAAGGTCGCTCGAGGCCGCGATTCAGAGGTGAGAATACTTTTCAGAAATTTTTATGTATTTGAAAAGTAGTCGAGCGAACAGATGTAAATGTTTGCTTTTTTCTAAATGCTCCTTTCACAATTCAGTAGAGCCTGACAATAACTTGAAACGTTTTTTTTCTTTTCTTTTTTTTTTCTTCATGAAAGTGAAACAGTTTTTTCTACTTCCTGTAGAATTTATTTTTTGGCACTTTTATAGAAGTTTGCAGAAGATTTAATTAAAGGAATTTAAGAGATTTCAAAATATTTCAAGACATGTGTGAAATAACTTGAAAATCTTTAAATTTTTTTGAAATCCCTTAAAAATTCTTTGAAATCACTTAAAATCTGTTAAAACCGCTTTAAATTCCTTAAAATCACTTAAAGTTTCTGGAAAATCCTTACGTTTTTGTTTTTTTTTTTTAATCCTTTAAAATTGTTTAATATCATTAAAAATCCCCTGAAATACTTAACAATATTTTTAAATCGTCTATTAAGGAGGTTTAATCCTTAATCTTAATAAACAATAGCTCATTTTGTTCACTGGAACATTTCCTACAATTTCACTCGTTTGATTTTATTAGACATTCGAAATCTTTGGAAATATCTTAAATTTCACTTGCATCATCATTACGGCATTTCATCTTGAATCTTCACTTTCTCTTCTTTACCAAATATGGTAAAAAAAAGTTTCAAGTTAGCCCATAAAAATGCCCGTACATTACGTGGGTGTTTGATATTCTATTATATTCTCTTCCAATTTAAATTAGCATGAAAAGTATGCCTTATCTAAGCTCGTTATAAAACACTTTGTATAATATTATTATACAGACATTTTAAAGCTTTGAGAGTACTTGAGCTCGACGCTGCTCAGAAATGTGGACAATCCAGTTTCTGCCTATCATGATGCACGATGAAGTTAAGTAAATTAGGGGGATCAAATTACATACTCAGAACTGCTCTAGTACCAACTTGTGACGCTGAAACTGTACTAGAATCTAAAAATATTTTATACAAAGGTCGTGGATTATGTTTAAATATTATTAAAATAAAATTCTATAATAGAGAATATCTATTTTAATTAATTAGATACCTTTGAACTAACGCGAGACATGTATTAATCCAGTTTCATGTTTTTGTTCCAGGTACGGCTCAGCTACTTATAAGGCACCAGCTGCGACGGTATTGGATCCGAATGGCAAACTCTGCATAACCTTGACATATGGCAAGCTCCTTAGTCGCTCGCACAAGATAGCCTATACTTTATTAAACAAAACATTAAGTCGTGCGGGTGACTGTTGTCTCAAACCTGGTGATAGAATCGCTTTAGTATATCCGAACAACGACCCAATCAGTTTTATGTGCGCTTTTTACGGTTGTCTCCAAGCTGGCATCGTACCCGTTCCAATAGAGGTTCCTCTAACTCGTAGAGATGCAGGCTCTCAGCAAATTGGTTTCTTATTAGGCAGCTGTGGAATTCAGGTACTTAAAAACTGATTCTTTCTGATTTTAATAATCTCAAATCACAAAATATAAGTATGATCCCTTATTTAATAAATCCTTTCGAGACTAACTCGACTAAAAACTCATATTTTCAGGTGGCTCTGACCAGTGAAGCTTGTCTAAAAGGCCTTCCGAAAACGACAGCTGGAGAAGTGGTAGCGTTTAAAGGATGGCCGAAGCTGCACTGGTTTGTTACCGAGCACTTGGCGAAAACGCCTAAAGACTGGCTCCCTGCTCCACGTCTGACCGACGACACTCCGGCCTATATCGAGTACACCACCGATAAAGATGGATCCGTGATGGGTGTCACGGTAACTCGAGCAGCTATGCTTTCACACTGTCGCGCCCTGACGCAGGCCTGTGGTTACACCGAGGGCGAAAATGCGGTCTGCGTTCTCGACTTCAAGCGCGAAGTCGGCCTCTGGCACGCCACTCTTACAAGTATTCTCAATGGGATGCACGTCATATTCATACCCTACGCTCTGATGAAGGTAAACCCTGCGAGTTGGATGCAGATGATCACGAAACATCGAGCGAGCGTGGCTGTGGTTAAATCTAGAGATCTTCACTGGGGTCTTCTGGCTACCAAAGATCACAAGGACATCACACTCTCGTCCTTGAGACTCCTGCTCGTCGCTGACGGTGCCAATCCGTGGTCGCTTTCCTCCTGCGACCAGTTCCTTTCAGTATTCCAGTCGAAGGGCCTCCGTCCGGACGCTGTGTGTCCTTGCGCTTCGTCCAGCGAAGCCCTCACGGTTTCTGTGAGGCGACCTGGTCGTGCGGGTGTTAACGCCACGGGACGAGGTGTTTTGTCCATGTCAGGACTTAGCTATGGAGTCGTCAGGGTCGATCAGGAGAACTCGCTAACGTCGCTGACTTTACAGGATTGTGGACAAGTCATGCCTGGCAGTGAGTACTGTTTTTCTTTGTTGGACTTGGCAAAAGAAAGGATGAAAGAGAAATTTGTTTTTAAATATTTGCTTAAAGGTATAATTTGTAGAGAAGTGATGATTAAAGTACTACATACTATAAAGCGGTAACTGCTTGATGCACTCGTGCATAATACGCATTTCACTGCACATTTAGGTCTATGAACTAATGTATGTAGTGAAATGTATGTAGAAAAATGTAGTGAAACTACATATGTGAGCGGAGATTTGACAAATACTCTGTAATGAAATTCGTGACACATTAATACTCTTTTTTTGCAAATTAAAGTTTCTAATTCGGTAACAAAACACGAACACTTTTAGGTATTGTTGTTGTGGTGAAAATGGAGGGGCAGCCATACATTTGCAAGACAGACGAAGTCGGAGAGATCTGTGTGCATAGCCTAACAACCGGAAATCAGTATTGGGGTCTGCAAGGTCTTACCAACAACACCTTCAAGGTCTCGCCACTACAATCAGATGGAACTCCACTCGGCAATGAAGAATACTCACGTTCTGGCCTTCTTGGTTTCCTGGGACCCGGTGGACTAGTCTTCATCTGCGGTTCTCGAGATGGTCTCATGACGGTCACGGGAAGAAAACATAATGCTGACGATATAATAGCCACTGTATTAGCAGTTGAACCAACCAAGTTCATCTATCGAGGTAGAATTGCAGTATTTAGTGTCAGAGTCTTGCGAGATGAGAGAATATGTGTCGTTGCTGAACAACGACCAGACTGTAGCGAAGAAGAGGTTGGTATAACAGTTTTAATTCATTTTTTTTAATATTTAAATCAATGAGTTTAAAGAAAATTCAAAATATTTAATAAGAAGGTGTATACTAGATTTATTATATTATATAATTTTTAATTTTTAATTGTAGAGCTTCCAGTGGATGTCGAGAGTCTTACAAGCTGTGGATTCAATTCATGCAGTTGGAATCTATTGCCTTGCGTTAGTGCCACCTAACTACTTGCCTAAAACGCCTTTGGGCGGAATTCATCTTTCCGAGACGAAGAGGCGTTTTCTAGAGGGGACTTTGCATCCAGCCAACGTTCTTCTCTGTCCTCACACTTGTGTGACAAATTTACCAAAACCCCGAGAAGTGCATTCTGGTAAGTGAACATCAAGGCTTGGCTCGATTCAGCATTAGATGAGTAGATTAATAGATATAGCGGGAAAATGGGGCGAGAGAGAAATTGAGAGTCGCGTCGTCGCTCCTAGAGGCCCGTCGCATAATCGAAAATCGTGAGTAAAGATGTCATCTGGTACTCTATTTGCATTTGGCTCTGACTAAATGTTTTACTTCTTTAAATTTAATACCCTTTTGTCAATGCCCATTCTAGTCTTGACCTCTTTTAACCCCCTTTCGGTTTCCCTTCTTTCTTTTGGCTGAGTTCAGAACGTTTTGTAATTCCTCGTGTTTTGTACCTTGTTAAATCGTACTTTTGTTATTCGATGGTATTCGTCAAGTATCAGCAAAATTTGCTACGCATTCGGCCAAGTTGGACCGTCTCTAATGCTTTCCGGTCTCAGTCAGGGGAGAGTTCGAGAGAGCTACTCATTTCTGAGTTGAGCTTTTGCGTTGGTTTACTAACGAAATATGCGGGGGCGTCTAGCGGGGGATTCTGTTGCAGACGTTGGTCCGGCCAGTGTCATGGTGGGCAACATCGTTCAAGGAAACAGGCTCGCTTCCGCTCAAGGAAGAGATATGGGTGTACTCGATGAGGATAGTGATAGTGCCAAAAAGGTTGGTTGTATTTTCAATTAAAAAATGAAAATGTTGGTATACTTTCATCTTTACTAATCTATTTTCGGTTTTAGTATCAATTCATTTCTGAGATACTACGATGGAGAGCCGTAGGTACCTCGGACCATGTGATATTCACATCCTTGAATTCCAAGGGAGCGGTGGCGGCCTCACTTTCTTGCTCTCAGTTGCACAAGAAAGCAGAACGTATTGGGAATCTTTTGTTGGATCGTGGCAGAATCAACACCGGTGATCATGTTGCTCTAATCTTTCCACCAGGCACAGACTTAATATGTGCCTTCTATGGTTGCCTCTACGTTGGCGCCGTTCCAGTCACGATCAGGCCTCCACATCCACAAAATCTCCAGACGACGCTGCCAACTGTAAGGATGATTGTAGACGTCAGCAAATCCGTGTTGATACTCACCAATCAGAATCTCTTGAAATTGCTAAAGACTAAGGTCAGCTCAAATTTTAAAAAATATTTATAATCAGAATAATACAAAAATTGAAAATATTCTGTAATTATATTTTGGTTTGATTCAATTTCTAGGAAGCTAACAACGTTGTAGAGATCAAAAGTTGGCCAACAATTCTCGACATGGACGACATGCCAAAGAAAAAGCTGCCAGTGATGTATCGAGCCCCGACTGCAGAGATGTTGGCTTACTTAGATTTCAGTGTTTCGACGACGGGTATGCTTGCTGGAATCAAAATGTCTCATGCAGCTGTAACTTCTCTCTGTCGTGCCATGAAATTGTCGTGTGAACTTTACCCCTCTCGACATATCGCTCTCTGTTTGGATCCCTATTCTGGTCTGGGATTCGCTCTCTGGTGCCTTAGCAGCATTTACAGCGGGCATCATTCTATTTTGATACCTCCTTCAGAAGTTCGTAACTAGTTATATTCCTTAAAATTTTTCTTACTTTATCGTCTTAGGAAATATGTTAATTTATCAAAATATTATCTTACGCACAGGTTGAAGCAAATCCAGCTCTCTGGTTGTCGGCAGTAAGCCACTCAAGAGTGAGAGATACCTTCTGCTCTTATGGCGTGATGGAACTATGTACGAAAGGATTAGGCTCTTCGGTTCATGCATTAAAGGCGAGAGGAGTCAGTTTAGCATGCGTTAGAACCTGTGTTGTTGTTGCTGAGGAAAGGCCAAGGATTGCTCTTACGACGAGCTTTAGCAAACTGTTTTCTGCCCTTGGATTGAGTCCTCGAGCTGTCTCTACGTCTTTTGGCTGCAGGGTCAATACGGCCATTTGTTTACAGGTATTTAAGTTATTTTAATAAAGATACTAGAAAAATACTCAGAAGTCTATTCTCTATTCGTTAAGAATATTTCACGAAACTTTATTTAATTTTCAGGGTGCTTCCAGTCCAGAGCCGTCGACAGTCTACGTAGATCTTCGAGCTTTGAGAAATGACCGGGTTTCCCTAGTCGAAAGAGGAAGCCCACACTCTCTCTGTCTCATGGAGTCCGGGAAACTCTTGCCAGGCGTGAAAGTCATAATAGCCAATCCAGAAACCAAAGGCCAGTGTGGAGACTCTCACCTGGGCGAAATCTGGGTTCAATCTTCCCACAATGCGAGTGGTTACTTTACGATTTACGGCGACGAGAGTGATTACGCGGATCATTTCAATGCGCGGCTTGTAACTGGAAACACCAATGAAGTATATGCTAGAACTGGATATCTTGGCTTCCTCAGGCGTACCGAAAGCGTTCAGCAGTCGGTTGCCGGGGATCCTATCAATGATAGTACTGCTTCGGAAACTGATGTTGCTCCTGGAGATACGGAACTTCACGACGCCGTATTTGTTGTCGGAGCTCTCGATGAAGCGATTTTGCTCAGGGGCATGAGATATCATCCGATAGATATTGAGAATAGCGTGATGAGGTGCCACAAGAAGATCGC
Source organism: Synergus itoensis (assembly GCA_904066005.1). Classification (NCBI taxonomy): domain Eukaryota; kingdom Metazoa; phylum Arthropoda; class Insecta; order Hymenoptera; family Cynipidae; genus Synergus; species Synergus itoensis. Next base: position 2,753,577 of record CAJFCP010000116.1, on the reverse strand, counting down.
CGAATGGTGAGAGAAATCAATTCTTTTTAATTTTATGTTTATATTTGTTAGTTAAAAATTGTTTGTTAATTTTCTGGATACAAATTACTTTAAAAGATTATTTCGCTACAACGCTTCGTCATTTATTTCTTGTCGCGCTTTTTTTTTTTATTTTTTGTTTACATTCCGTCGTTGACCGAGTGAATCGAGTTTGAAACAAGATATAACTGGTCATATCTTAAATGCATTTCATCCGTATCGCCGTTCACTTACGCATATGATTTGTCAGTTGAGATATGAGATTATTATGCAAGAGATATTTTCTTACATTATCCTGTGGTAAGTCGCATTGATGACCCTGGCATTGAGACTTCAAGTCGAAGCCTTTGCGTAATGAAGCAAAACTCGCTTTCACGGCCATACGTGTAAACTTAAAGTAAACTCAAGTCGAGGGGTTGATCACTCGAATTTTGAATTAACATCAGATTTCAAGAGCTTTCAAAAGATTTCAAGGGATTTCAAAAATATTTCATGAGTGGTCAACCTATCGACTTAAAATAAAATTTTTTTTATTCATACATTAAAACGGATTTTTCTTCTGCTTTCAGTGCCGTTTTCACGTGGACAAATCTTCTGGTCGTGGTAGTAGAATTGGATGGAAGTGAAAGCGAGGCACTGGACCTAGTGGCTCTCGTGACAAGCGCCGTTCTTGAAGAACATCACCTTGTAGTCGGCGTGGTTGTAGTCGTAGATCCAGGGGTCGTTCCCATAAATTCTCGTGGCGAAAAACAGCGAATGCACCTTCGCGATGGCTTCCTCGCGGACCAACTCGATCCAATTTACGTCGCCTACAATATGTGAATGCCCTTCGATTCGAGATTATCATCTCTCGACTATCGTCGCACAATTTTTATACAAGTCACTCTTGTCTCTCATCGCTTCGTGACAATACAAATATAAATATGCTATCCTGCTCCCTGCCTTCGCATAAGAACGTTTCCTCGGGAAATCAGGGTTGCTTCAGCGATCATTTTACCTACGAGACAGTTAACGCATCAGACGCGTTTCTTATTTATTCAATTCTTACGTAATTTACGTAAATTACGATTAGAATATTCTACAAATCTCGGATACCGTTTTTACACTTTCATCAATGGAAGAGTTTTTTAAAAGTTGTTTTTCTTTTAATTTTCTTGTTTCATAAATGTTAATTGCCTTGTCAGGTTCTACGTAATTTTAATGTTTATTTTAATTGTTTAGTCACAGTGAAATTAAAGAAAATGAAATTTATTCATTCATGTTCAGTAGGTATAATTTTCAAGATCGCTTGTTCGTTTATTTTTCTCCTCTGAATTCATAGAGGTGTCTTTCTGTTTCGCGTTATTCGAGATACGTTAGTCCCTTAGCGATTTGGATGTTGATATTCCTTTGTGTAACGAGTCATTTTAAGTATTTGTGATAATAATGGCTCGAATTTGAGGTCGACGATCCATGAACGTAAATCGCGTCGCGCACAGCTTTTAAATGACGAACGCAGATTTGAATTTGCAAAAAGTCAAAGTTATATTGTAAAAGTTAATCAAGAATCAACCGCTCAATCTTCGCTGCAATTAATTTTTTATTGCAGGCGATGGCAATCTCTTCTTTTTGAACCTCTACTTCGTTTCTACCACGATGTACATTTGTTAATATTTTTATAATTTTATATAACCCATTATTTTAAGTGTAATGACACGCGGCACGATTCGCACATGGTGATCGTGCTCACAGATTTGTACGATTCTCGTTTACTCTTCTCGTGATCACCGATTTGTACGACTCTCGTGATCGAACGAGAAATGCGGCCATTATGATCGTGGCGATTTTGAGCGACTGCAATTAATTTAGTGCAATGATAAGCAAGACCTCAGAATCGCCATCAGTAGACATTTGTAAATAAACATAATTTAAGAGGGACTAGGATCTTCTTTGTTCTTTCGACTGACGAAATTTCTTTGCGTAGTTGTCTCCTCTAATCGTGCCATCCCGTTCAGCGATATTTTTTTCTCTTAGCACCCCAACGTCAATGTAGGCTTGTGCAATGTAGGACGCCTATAAATTTGAACGTTACCCTACACAAGGTCATGTTGATCTCATAGCTCGTACGTTACTAATTACGCGGAAGAAGATCCTTGTGAAAAAAGTAGCAGGAACCTTCATATGACCCCGAGGTTAATTACTTCGATTGCCAATTGTGAGAAATTCAAGAAAAATACATAATTTCACTGAGCTCTGCTGTCTCCTTCAAATTATGCTGCAGCTGGGTTTAGTCTCCGGATGTTTGGATAAAGTTCTAATCTCAAAATTCAATCTCTTCATTTTACTCAAGAAAAATTTGAACTAGATATTTTTTCATTCTGTAGCGGTACTGACTTTTCGAATATTATGTGTAGACAGAGCGAAAAAATATCTATTTACAATATTTGTTAAGTAAAATGAAGAAATCGAATTTTTATTAAAACAGATCCAACGCGAAATCCTACGAAATTTCTAAACCACATATTTTTTGTGGAGAGCGATTGATGAAATTAAAAAGAAGTTGATGATAGTCAAATATGAAGGGATGAGTGAAAGAAATATTAAAACGTATTACATGACAGCTATAGTAATTGCTAGATAACAGTATTTTTTTTAAAGCGGCTGCTAAGTAAACAGAGTCAGGGTCTTTTTTATACTTTGAGACGTGACACAAGACTCTGCCTCAGTTATTTCGTGCACAAACCTACCGGTGGGGCTGAGTGTATGTTCAAAGAACTGTAGACGAGTGATAATAATTGTTTTCCTAATTTAAAAACTTGCTTAAAAATTTTTTTGAGCATGGAAAAAGTATTTTATAAATTTTAGATACTAATTTATTAGATTTAACTCTCTAAAATTAATTACTGTGTCATTTAATTCCTTTATATTTAGATCTTAATGATTCGCAGGTTCGATGATTGTTTTGCAAGAAATGGAGAAATTGGAATAAAAAAAAAGAAGGAAAGCAATTATTGTCGTGCTGCATTATTAGTGAGGGTACTTGGTTGTATAATGTATAAATGTTGATATTAGTAGTAGGAATGTGGAATACTTGTCATATTGATTATAAAATCGTCCAATCCCGATGTCAGAAAAATTGATTCATTGCGCTTGTTAAGATTTTTTTGTTCGATCAAACGACTGGAGGAGAGAGTCTAGTGCCGTGTATATATGCATTCAAATTAAAAGTACCTCCATTGTCAGAGGTTTAAATACGTTGGGTATATTATGATATGATTACTATTACTGTCACTTACTATCGCCAGACTAATATTACTTTATGAACGCGTATAGTTCATTCTTTCGCATCGACCCGTAATCTGCAATTGAACTTTCTCGAGAATTAAATCGAGCTAATGAAAATAAAGCAATTTTCCGTTTCGCTTTTCTAATATTTTAAGTCGCGTCGAGTTACACTGATGTTAACAGTTAACACCGCATACCTTCATCAATCTTTTTCATATGTACGTACTCATACATACATACATGAATACATGCATATAAATAGACACACGTTTGTAATCAACTTGATATTTACGAGAAAAGTCGCACAGATCGAGACATCAAATAAACGTAATGTACATTTTTTACGAGAGCTGATCTTATTCACGATAATCTATTGCAGATCCTACTAATAATTTACTAATATTTATACTATTTTCTGTACATCATTTTATTCTAAAATTATTCAATATGTTACAGAATTGGCATTGGGTCCAATTTTTAAATTCAAAATTTGATTTCTTAATTTCACTTAATAAATATTTTATAATCAGAACTACATATTTTCGCTCTGTAGTGCTATTCACTTTCTAAACAGAAATATGTATTCAAAGCGACATAATATCTTATTATAATATTCATTAAGAGAATGTGGTAATTACCATATTAGCAAACTTAAATTATCCGGGATCTGAATTTTCTCACATGGTAATTACTACACGCCCTTAAGTAAAATGAAGATAGAATTTTGAGGATAGAACTTGGACCCAACACCCTTAAAAATAATATAAGTTCTTGAAGTATAAGATAACGGCTGAAAATAAAAGGTGGATAAAAATATTTTGTTTATAAAAGTATGATAAAAATTCTTCAGATTAAAAATGGGACAGATTAATTTCTCAGAGCAAAAAAAAAAGAACAAGAAAAACCAATTAGTGATCGTATTTGCATTTCGTTTTTACACTGAAAATTGGTTTTGTCCCCTTTTTAAACTGGAAAATTTTTATTACACTTTTACAAACAACCTCTTTTTATCCACTTTTTACTTTCAGCCACTCAATATATGTATAATTGTATATAATATTTATATCTCAAATAGAATCTAGAAATTCAAATCGATATCCCCCACCCCCATGATCTATATTAGCAGGTGTGCCACATATTAGCCCTCAAAAATAGAATTCCTTTTGAAAATGAATAATCAAACTGCCACTATAAACTTAATCTTTTATCGGGAAGCAGAACATACGTAATTAATTAACTGCAGAGCCAGATATGTAAAACAGAATTAACGCGATACCAATTTTTCTACTATTTATTTTCATTTTAAAATTGTAATACATAAAGTAAAAATTTCAACGATTGGCCAGCCTGGAAATTTAAGTGAACGGCAAAGTCAAAAGTTCCTGGGCCTGACTGCCGGTCTTGCCTTCTTCGCGATTGTGGTTTGTGGCCGTTATCCTGTCCTGTAGACACACAGAACCAGAATACTATAGTCCAGTCTTTACTCAGCTATTGAGCTGTTGTTACGAGTAACTCGTTCCATTTTCATAGCTTCACGTTTCCATAAAGGCATAAACCTATCGCCGATCGAAATAAAAACCCGGTTTGTGCTTTTTACTGTTCATCGTTCATCGTACGCGAACTCTCAAAAATGTTCGCCAGTCTTTGTTCATTCGCCAAGCCAATAAATTGTTGAAGCTTTCCTCCGCTCCAAAAAAGTGTCCTGTTCTCGAAGAAGACGATCGGAATTCCAGCTACACGTAAGTTCTTTTTTAACATTTCCATATAGTAATATAGTGTAAACAAATCAACCGTTGAGTCGGCATTTTTCAATGTTTGAAAATGGTTAAATTAATTTGCTTAAGTCTTATAGTAGGCAATGTAATTTATGATTCTGATTTCACTTTTTTATATTCCTCTTGATTAGTTTCACATAGTTTTTGCAAAATAAACGAAGGCATTGCGGTAAACATAACCTTGCTCCGAATTTCGCGTCGTATTAAGCTTATTTACAAAACATTCAAATTTACAATACCCGGTCTTTGTTTACAATTTTGATGAGTTTAATCACTTTCGTCTTTTCCCAAAACAATCTTTAATTATAATATTTACATTCGGAAAACTCTCGAAAATGATAAATAATCAATTTTGAGTTCATTATTACATATTATTTATATGTACGTCACTATCCTTTACACATTGGCGTACATTAATTAATTAATGAATTAAAAATGATTAACTAAGCATAGATAAACATATTTTTAATAATCAACTTAAAAGTAATATAAAAAAGTAGGAAAAAAATGGCTAATATATATGACCATGACTAATTTAACCCTGCTTCATAAATAATATAACATTCATATGCAATCGTAAGTAAAAACTTTGGTGCTGACTTTAACTATTATTATTATTATTATTTTACTGCACAAAAGAATGTCAAGGAAATGTTTTAGTAAGTTTTAAATGGATAAAATCTTTTATGAGTGGCAAATAAATCTTTAACAATTTTGTCTATTTTCAGACTAAAAATGCGCTAAGGTTTATTCGCTTTTGGAATGAAGTACGTCGTCGTTTGAAAGCTAATTCTATTTTAAAATGTGGTTGATGGGAAACGTCCATGTGTTTTAACAGTTCTTATCGCAGAGTAGGTAATATGTATATATATATTACATATATTATTATATTTCAACAAAGATATAAAAGTTGATTTCCATTAAAATAAGCTTGCAGAGGAAATATTTTCTCAAATTAAAACAAACGTGTTGACGGAAGTCTGTTTTAAAATGCGTTGTTTTTCTGCAATTCCGAGTTGAATGTATAAGAAATGGCGTTCACACTAATTGGTATTAGACTGATGTTACGCGACCTTTCAATTCCGAGTGGTTTTACGACAGTCGCGTGTCACAAAGTTTCCCTTCGAAATATTGATTCTGACATCTTAATTAACTTCATATTGTAAGTAGCTAATATTGAAAAATGGATCTTTCATTCAAAAATTCATTGCAATTTTAGAATTTCTATTGCTGGTATTTTTTCTTTAAACAACGAAAAGAAAACATTTTCAAAAAATATTTCAAGGGCGGCTAGTAGCTTAATACATCATTCATGAGAGTTCCTTTTCGAAATGTAACACAGAAGATGAAAAATTCCTCGGATCTCTAAGCTAGACAGACCTCCTGGGACGAAAATCTCGATAACTCTGTTGGAGCCAACAATACAAGAAGGCTAAAACACATACACACACACACACACACTAAGTCGAAACTAAAGAACTGTAGAGCACTACATAATTTAAATCTCCCAGTCTTGACTTATTCTATTTTTAAATTTAAATGGCACCTGTGCAGTTCCGCATTGTCAAATCATGGGGCAATGTTACCCTAATGTGTGCATAATTTCAAAAATAGTATTTTAGTACATGAAGTTGGTTTCTTTTAGTACAAGTATATATTTTCTTTATATATATTTCTGGTTACGAAAGGTCTTTACTTTTTTGATTGAAAATTTAACTATTTTTTAATGCTATTTCAACTATTCTGTTAAAAATTTATTTTTTTGTTGGAAATTAATTTTTTTGTTAAAAATTTAAACTACTGTTAGTTGAAATCAATTTTCTTTGTTGAAAATGATCTTTTTTTGATTGAAAACTCAACTATATCACCCTATTTCTCCTTTTTTGAGACCATTATGTGCTGTGAAGTTTGTTTTTACATAGATGAACTTTTTCTCGAGGTGATAAACAAAAAATATCTTATCGCGAAAAGAATGTCCTTCAATGATACACTGCATAACCGGAAGTTCAAGATTCTAAATATTTTTTAATCCAGCTCTAAACAATATTATGTTAAGAGCCTGTCAGAAACTTCCTGTTTATAAAAAAAAGTCTTGAATTTCTAGGATCTCATTTATCCCCTGCGAAAAAAATACAATACCGGAAGTAATTCTCGAGCGGAAAATCAATTATTGATAAAAATAGTATTATTGCTGAGATTAAAGATTACAGCGGTCTACCCGCAGAGATAAGATGATAAAAGTAAAATAAATCAATCAATCCATAAAATTATAACTTATCTTAGTTCAGAGTTTATAGTTCCTGTTCTCTGTTTATAATTTGCATTCCAAATTAATATAATTTTTATTCTAAATTAATGGGATAATTCTGCCAAAAATGTTTTTGTCTGATGCCAAATTAAGAAACATGTTAAGGGTGTTGGATCCAAGTTCTAACTGAAAAATTCGATTTCCTCATTTTACTTCACAAATATTACAATTAGATATTTTTTTCGCTGTGCAGTGCTATTCATTTTTTTAATAAAAATATACAGAGCGAAAAAATTTAGAGCTTTAATACTTTGTTTTCTAAAATGAAAAGTTCTATTTTTAAAAAGAGTATTCCTGCAGAATGAAAATACATATATCTAATTATAATACATATTGTTGTAAGTTTTTCAATGTCCTCTTTTTTCTTTGAAGAAGTAAACCCTTGGGGTTTTACTTGTACTTGGGGTTTTACTTTTACAAGGTCTTCAACTCTATAATTTTGAACTTGCGATTTCGGACCTCTAGAAATATTTTTTTATTATTTCATATCAGTTTCTCCTTTTAACATTGACACAGGGCTTTTTGTATATGTAGCTAGAGTGCAAGTCGAATCGAATCGATACTTACCTTGTACAAACGTGACTGCACAAACATTATCGCGAAGGCAACAAGTTATTTACAACGTTACACAGACAGCTTCTTGAACAAACTAAAAACTCGTTAAATCTCTAGTAATAACCTAATGTTATGTTATCAGTTATCACTCATATAGTAAATTAAAAGTCTTTTTTTTATCGATATTAATTATAAATCATTTAGTATAAGTATCCTTAAACTCGAACTAGAAATCTGTAAAACAGACTAGGGAAAATTTTTTAATACTTTGTATATCTTGAGAGTTCATTTTTGGAATTCCTTTCAACGGTCAGTTGAACGTTTCTCTGAAGTGCATCTGTCGTTCCCAGCTCTCCGATTCTCGCCTTCTCGTTAAAATTAATAATAAATATTAATTCTCACATATGTAGGGAGTATTGCGACTGCCAAGTTAAAATTAAATCGAAACTGAGGGTGTTGGATCCAAATTTTAACCGGGATCATATAAATTTACCGAAATTAAATATTCCAAAAATTTAAAATTCCCGAAATTTTTGTATAAAATTTAATTTTTTTAAGAAAAATTATAAAATAAAATTATGAAAAGATTAGTTAGTTAGTTAGGCACTAATTTAGTTTAAAGGTAATCTTGCTAGTCCATTATATTGTGCATAAAATTTATGTAATAAAATAAAAATCGAGCAATAACCTTATAACATTAACGGAATAAAATCAGGGCGTATATATCTTTCGTAATCAGAATGGAAATCGACCCGTCTTTAGTTACCACTATTAAAACCGTGATATCTCATTTGTTACATTCTTCTGATGAGTTGATTAGCAATTCACTCTGAATTCACAGGAAGAACAGAAAGGAAAATTTTTTAAATTCAAATGAACGAAATATTATTTCTCAATTCTATTTTATCAAGAAATATTATTCTAACTAGAAATAAAAATAGGTATTACTAGTTTCTTTCATGAAGAATTATTTTCAATGTAAAATAATCAATATTTTAACACTGTTTCTAGTTTAAAATGCAATTAATACAAAAATTCGTTCTTTTGATAGTTCAGAACTTCAACCACATGCAAAAGAAGGTACAATGAGTTGACATGGTAACCATACCCACTTATTAGTGTATTTACCCAGCTGAGGGTAGTTTTTCTTGCAAGTAATATTTACCCCGAAATCGGTGTAAATATCACACTTGGTTTTTTTTCTGTGTCCATAAAAAAATTGAGAAAATGATATCTTAATCGAAAAGATGATTAATTATTAAATAAAAAGACAGTACAGTAAACTATTGTAAAATTTATAAGATTCGCGAGCAATCTATAATACTAGTGGGAAATATTGTGAGTGCAAAACATGTTACATCTGCTATTTAATTTACGTTCATCATATGGCATTTCGCATAATGAGATATGTCAATACAAATCTCCCTTCCCAAGTCTACTAATTTAAGCGAATGTAAAACTCAAATTTGCGATTTATTTTCGTCTCAGTGTCACTGAGAAATGGGTTGCATGTATATCTAATTTAAATTTTTAGAACTCTCAAATTCTCAGTTTAATTTATTTAATAATATATTAATAATTCTCAAGTCACAGTTTAATACAATAAAATTTTAACCAAAAGTACAGGATTTTTCATTAAATTCTTGAGTATATGAACGTCTAGATTGTTGGTTATGGGCAATTTTGGTTTGGTCACGCGGTTGTCTCTCACTTTTCAATTAGTTTAATCGCCCATTCGTTGACCATCAGCACGCGACATCCCGTGACAATGATTCATAGAAATGGATGCTGTTTTTGAATTCCTTTCTCTGCGTAACATCGTTAAAACTTAAAGGAACTATTCGGTCTGAAGTTTCAATGTCTTATTGAAAATTCTAACATAACAATCTCAATTCATATATACTTAATATTTTCAATTTCATATTCATAGCTCAGTTGTTTATAATTAATTGTTATACACCGACAGGAAATGATTATTTTCATACTTTCTGACTAGGTAACTCTTGCATTCATAGGTACATTTCGTGGGTACATTTATGAACCGCAAGTATTATTTTCTCTTACTATAGCAAGCGGTTTTAGTCGGATATTATCATTGTTCTATAGCAAAATGACCCATAATTATAGATTTTTTCAACCCTATAATCTGCACTATTTCAATTATACATAATGCATGCAAAATGTTCCAACTGCTTTTGAATAAAAAACAATTCAAATATTTTTCTTTAGATTCGAGTATACATATATTTACCCGACGTTGCCTGGAATTTTAAAAATATTTTAAGGGATTTCACAGAGACGTTAAATGATTACTAAAGATTTTGAAAGTTGAAAAGAGTTTTAAATTTGAAGAGATTTTACACGATTTCAAGACATAATTTTAAAGAAATCCAGGGGATTTGAAGGATTATACTTAAAATGTATTTAAATCTTTTGAATTCGTTCGAAATACCTTAAAATCCTTTAAATTTTCTGTAAATCTCTGAAAAACTCTTGAAATTTCTTTAAAATATCTTGAAATCCTCTAAAATCATTATAAATGTCTTGAAATATAAAAAAATGAAAAAAGGTTCAAAGTTGTTTAAAATAAAAGTATATGTATGACGTCAGTTTGTCTTGATAATTAAGGGAACAAATAGCGGGATCTCATCCTCATAGTAAATATCGCTTCTTCGCCCTCCTCATAATCGGTTTACACTTATTGTAAGAGTTGACAAGACAACAGTCTGGTTGGTACCAGTTTGCTGGTCAGTCGGTCGATTGAACAGAGTCGGACAGTTTGATAAACGGCTTCAAAGAACAAAATTAGAAAAGAAACAAAATCAATTGAACAATTCATTAATTATCGCTCAAGTGTGAGAAAGAAACGCCACCGATTTTCGAGCAAAGTACGTAAAGCGAATTATAATAAAACAAGCAAAAATTGAGTTCCACACATATTTCTAAATATAAATTTTTACTAGCTACTGGTTATAATTATCTTTACCTTGAAATTAGTTTTTACTTATTTGAAGTAAAGTTTAATTCTATTGTACTTATAACTTCGTTTCAAAGTAGCTTACAGACAAAAAGTTTAGAATAGAAGTTTTTTGCAATCTTTTTTCAATGATTCTTGAACTGATTATACAAGAATGTAAAACACACAATCCTTTTAACCCTGAGGCACTTTCCATTAAAATTACGTGCAACTTAAAAATTATACGCCAAGAACAAAACTTCAGTGACTTAAAAAAATATATAATTGGTAATGAATTTGAAAAAGTATACAATTTTTGGGAGAAATGTTCTATTAGAATAATTTACTCCCTTGAACTCGACCCTTTCAATAATATTCATCATAATTATCGTGAGAATGTTTCTTTCGTGATGAAGTACAATATAATTTACGCAATTTATGTTTTATAGTGTCTAAGTATATTTTCATAAAATTTCTCTCTTTGTGGAATTGCTGGATGTCAGCTGTCACTGAACGTGCGCAAACGTAATAATTAATTAGAATTGCTGAACTTAGTGTGGAATTGTAAAATTGTGATATAGTCAGGAAAGTAACTGTGAATTACGCATACGCTGCGAATTAGAAAAGTACGGTATTTTAAAAGTTGCAAACACGACATTAAGTGAAAAAGACTCAGAGAGAGGTATAGAGTTTCAGAATGAATAACAAACATATAAATAGATTATTTCGAAATTTGCAAAACGTTTTTCAAAGTTTATAAGTTCTGAAAAATTTTTTCTAATCTTTATATATTTTAATATTTAAAATATTTTTTGCTGCATTCAAGTACTTCTACAATAAATACTTTTTATAGCACTTTCTTTTGATTTTTCATTTTAATTTCAGTTGCGAAACAATAACTGCCAGATGCCCATCGGATCGGAAGTTATTAACAGTTAGTTGAATGTGTCTGAAAGTCGTAAATTTGAGCAACTTTTTTAAAGCCTTTTCTTTAAATATCTTTAAGGTGAAGTCTTGTCGTAAATTTCGAATAGTTAATCATATTTTTGTGGAGTAAAAACTTTATTGAAAGTTGCAAAATTTATTCTTAAATTTATTTACATAATTGTTTACTTTTTAGTTTTATTTCTTTTAAAAATATTTGTGTTTGCCTTTTGAAATTTATTCCGAAATTTCGGCTTTTACTTAATTATTACAATGGAAAAAAGATGTAAGGCACAATGTTAGTCAGACAAATAATCACAATAGACGCTGGTTTTAATTGTGTTCAATTTATACGCTATCTCAAAGCCTTTAACAGAGGCTAAAGGCGACAATTCAATTTATGTATAGCGCCATTTTGTCGAATCTCTAAGAACCCTTTATTGGATCATTCAAAATAGGAAAAAAAGTAAAGTAAAATAACTGTTTAAAAGTCAAGAACATAAAGTAAAATTTCAGTTGAGAGATCAATAGTTTTTATTTGGACTTTGAATCATTACCACTTAGCAAAACCGAATATCATCATTCGCAGCAGAATTGTACCTATAAAATCAGTTCCTCAATTTATTCGGTCTAAAGATCAATTTAGACATCAATTTCCGGAAAGAAATAATTTCCTTACACAAGTCCCAAGCCGTATAACTTGAAAGGAAATTACTTGATTTTATTTTGAAATTTATTCTTTATGAGATTGGATTTTGATGACGAATCTTTATAAAGCAAAACTACTAAAGTTTCTATCCATGGAGAGAAAGGCGAGCATTGGTTTCTCTTCTTGTTTCTGGCACAAGGTTGTAGAAGCATGGGCCACGAAGAGGTTTTTGACTTTTTATTTTTAATAGCAAGACAATAAGTACGTAAACGATTTAAAAAAAGAGGAATCACATGATCGATTAGAGTAGAGCTTCTTTTGAATTGACTTTTAAAATGCTCGTATAGTTGGTGAGTTAATTAATTAATAGCTTCCATTTACATTTCATGAAAGACGGCTAGGTAACACACTTTTAGTTCTGGTATTACGCAATTATCAATAAAGATATCCTATGACTTAATTTAATTGCATCGAAGATGAGCTCTCAATGAAATTTATATGTCGCATAATGATGACACAAATAAACATGTGACTTGAATGTGTTCGTGAATATTCATGGAAGGTCTTAAAATGATGATATAATGAAAATTTCAGACAATTGGATTCATCTCTAATACAGTTGGTCCTTCCTTATTGAGATCGATGTATTTGTGGTTGCCTTTTATCTGAAACCAGATCCTTATTATTATCCATCCAGAAATATTATACGCAAACTGCAGTGCGTGAAAAACATTGAAATAATGATTAATAATATGCAAATACAAAATCATTTGATTCCAATTTCAAATTGCGTTACAATTCCCTTACGAATTGGGATTATTCGAATGAGAAAGGAAACTGCACTGTGGACATTTTGAAAAAGGAATTGCCACAACAATCTATTATTTCTTGTGGTAAACAGAACGATAGATTTGAATTCATCTTTAGATCCCCTGCAGCTTTAATCAAATGTTTATTAGAAGTCTCAGACATCCATCTAGATCAAGAGACGCTTTGTGTAAAACAGTAATAATCGCTATTCGTGGGATCTTTTGCTCTGTTTGCCAAGATTTTTGTTGCTTAAATAAACTAAAGCTCACTTAAAAAATAAGAAGTGAAAAAAATACGCAGAAAAAATTAATTCCCTGGAACGTGAACACGAAATGGATTTTATTTATTCTGCATTACTGAATGATTTAGTCTATGATTGTTTTTGTCACGCCTGGCTTGTCTCTCATTTTTACCAACAATAGAACGGTGATGCAATCAGACACAGAAAGTACTTTAAATCGCGATGAGGATCACGAACTCATTCTCTAGTCATTTTTATGCATTTTTGTTCTGCCTTTTTTGTCCCAAATAGATTAATAGAGAGAAGACTTTAATCCCATATCAAAGTGCACAGAAATTTAAAAATAGGAGTTTTTAATTATGATATTATGATTAAAGTGCAGAAGGTTTTTTTTAGAGCAAATGCAAGAGCAAATACCATTTTATTAAAGTTTACATTTTACATTTGAATTTGAATTTTCAACTTGACAGAAAACGATAAATTAAGAGAATATTATACATGTTAAGAATAATGTTAAGAATAAGAGAGGGAAAATGATAAGTAGTGGGGTTTACAAATGTTCGATATCAATACCTCCAGTGGATTAAATTTCTGAAATGATCTCAAGTTCGAGAACAACTTTGTGATGTTGAACTAGGTTGATCTTGAATTCCTGATTCATGTATATCAATGTTCACAAGAGATCCTCGTAATTATGTGTAATCTGGAAAGAAATTCTTAGTCAGTTGCTTATAAGTCTGTTTGTGTTTCAGCAGTAAGCAGAACGGCAGAGTTGCCAATGTGGACATCGCCATCTCGACTCAGGATCGGTCGGGCCCCTAGGAAAAAGTAAAAAGTTACGGAAGCAAAAGCACGGTTATAATGAACAACAAAGGCGAGAAAAAAACCTCTGGAAACCGCAGGAAGCTTTCCTTCCTTGGATTTGGAACCAGAAGTTCGGTGAGTTCGACAAATTCATTTTAAGGATTTAATTGGTCTAAGAAAATTCGATTTCTTCACTTTACTTAACAATTATTATGATTAGATATTTTATAGCTCTGTAACGGTACTTATTTTTCAAATAGAAATGTGTATAGAGCGAAAAATCGTCTACTTTTAATACTTTTTACGCAATATGAAACGATTACATTTTGAGATTAGATTTCTATCAATTTTGCGCAAAAAGTATATTAAAATTAAACATTTTTCGATCTATATCCATGATATTTGAAAAATCATTACTGCTACTGAGCAAAAAAATATCCAATTATAATTTGAAACTGTTATAAATGGCCTAGTCTTAGTGGAAAATATTTATTATTGCGAACGTAAAGTTGGCGAAACTAAATTTGCTCTAATGGTAATTACCACACATCCTTGCATTTGAATGATATTGAAATAAAATTATAATGCAACTAAAGTTCATACATTTGGATTACCTTGTAACTAAGGAGGAAAGAGGAGTTTAGATTAAGTAAACATGGATGCAAACCTTTAGATAAGTCTGAAAAGGCCACAAAAGAAAGTAGTGCAAGGTTAACATTCCATAAAGTTGAAGTAATAACGCGAATACTTTTAAAAATTAATGTATAGATACTTTTAAAACTCGAGATTTATAATGAATTATCTTTATATTTATTCATTAGAATAAAGTTTCTGATTTGTGCTCATTAAGGGCACAAAATATTTGAAATAAATTTATCAGAAATTTTTGAATTAAGGGTAATTATGTGAGATATTTCTTAATCTGAAGAATATTTATTTAATGTCTAGGCTGTGTTTAATTTATTGACTCGAGATCAGCAGGAATCGTGTCGTGTATCAGGAACCGGAAATGGTAAGAGTCAGTAAATAGAACCTCATCATTTGTCAGTATAATTAGTTATTGTTGGTATCTAAAATAATCGCATTCTTTTAATAGTCTTTAGAAACCATATTTTATTATTTTAAATAATATCCTCCAGAGAAAAAAGGTTTAAAAATCAACAATGACCATTTCATTTTTTATTCTAGTAGTAAATGTTGACACATCGTTGATAGGTGCTGCAGATCAGATGCTGTTAATTGAATATTAGTTATCATTTCCATAAAAATTTCTAAGGCCAATTAGTTTGTGTAACTAAATCAGTTTTTGAAAAGATCATCCTTTATTATATAGAAGTGTTTATTTTGAAATTGAAATAGGGGCAATTGTAAATTTCTAGGCGAGGGAGATCTGAAAGGTAAATATTTACTTTGAATTCGACATTATTACCTGTGATCAAGTTTCCACAATGTATTTGACGCAATCGTCACAATTTTATTTACAAATCAAGGAAGAAAATGAGTAATCGATACAGTCGTTGGCCGCTGACGAGCCTGACCTTACTAGTACTTACGCAAGGCCGGAAGCCTTCCTAAATTGCACTAACAAGACCGGTGTCAATCGCGCCTTAGAATCGTGCAGTATGTATCATAATACTCAGGATTATATTAGTCAGTTCGCCAACTTTGTCATAGTATGTTAGACCGCGTTTTCCTTTAGTTCATTAATTACAAATGCGCTACTCGTCCAAATCTGAAAGGATTACTTCCAGATCCGAGTCCCAGGTAAAATCATAATTTAAATATTAAAAATATAAATTTTTGTCAAAGTAAGTCTGATTTCAAATTTAATTCTTCTTTAATAGAAATTGAGTGTAAGTCTAACACGTGGTAACGTGTCATTTTATTTTTATTGATTATATTCTCTTTTAATCTTTTACTTCACAGTTAATCGCTAAAAATTATATAAATAATTTCTGAGTCTTATTCTATATCCATATAGTGTTTAATAAGAATTAATACTACAATAATAAAAGATTTGTTATTGAATAGCGCTTAGAGTTCTGTTTAAATGCTTTCAGTATAGCCTTGGAATGTAATTAAAAGCAGCCAAAAGAATTCATATGAGTTTTAAATGTCAATGAAAATCTCTTCAGTTTTGATGGAATTGAAAAATTATTCACCTTTTTGTATTGCAAAAATTATATCATACATAATTCTCTATTTTTGTTTAAGGATGTTGGATCCAAGTTCTAATCTCAAAATTCAAAAAAAAATATCCAGTTAAAATTTTTTTTTTGTGTAAAATGAAGGAATCAAATTTTCTGGTTACAATTTGGGAAGGTTGTAAAACCTTATATTCTGTAGATTGTGACCTTGAGTTCAAATGTCCAAAAATTCCTACTTAATCCTAAACGATTCTAAAATTTAAAGAAAAACTATTTAATTACAATACAGTAGTTTTGCAGTCTGCACGTCGACGTACCGACTAGCTGTTTCAGGTTCAAGGTCACTGCAAGAATCCAACTAGGAACTCCATTCTCACACAAGCAATGCTTGTGTGAGATGGAGCTGAAGCTGTAACCTATATTTTAGCTATACAGTCACATCAGCTCGATAAGCTCTGCTTCATGACCCAGCTTTCATGATATTTTCTCAACCCCAGCTATTGTGCCCTGATTCGCAGTTCACAACCCGAATATAGAATTGAGCAGCTAATATAAGATTTTCTAGATTCCACATGAATTATGGAGTTCCATTTTTATTCAATCTCACTATCTTTTGACGGTTTTGTTTTTTACCCACCCACACCCCCACGTTTACAATTGTTACCTCTTTGATTTCAGAGTCAAATAACACTTGTTGCCTTGGACCCGTCCTGCTTAAAACTGATTATTATTCTATCAATATTGTGGAACAACAAATGAAGAGTAAAATGAGAATCTCTTTTCTTTATTCAATAAGGGCGTTGAATGCAGGCTCTAGCTTCAAAATTCAATTTCTCCGTTTTACTTTGCAAATATTAAAATAAGATTTTTTTCGCTTTGTAGCGATATTCATTTTTTAAATAAAATTATGCATATAGAGCGAAAACATATATAATTTTAATACTTTTAACGAAAAACGAAAAGATTTCATTTTAAAGTTAAATTTCGAATTCCTCTTTTTGAGGAAAAAATATTGAAATACAATTTTTTTCACTCTATAGGCACAATTCTAATTCTAAAAGAAGAACGTATACAGAACGAAAAAATATTCAGTTATAATATTTGTTAAGTAATATGAGGAAAGTGAATTTTTAGATTAGAACATGTATCCAACACCCTTAGGGGTGTTTTTCTCCATTTTACTCAATGGAATAGTTTAATTTTCAACCAAAAATGTAAATATTCAACAAAAATGTAATAACTGAATTTTTTACAAGTGGGATAAAATCGATTCAGTCCGCATTTAAGTGAATTACGAGAAAAAAGAGGAAAAAAAGTATTTGTATAAAGGTGAAAAAAAACAAAGGAATAGGGGAAAAGACTTGAAAATAGGATTTCGATAGTCGACCCGTTTGTGAATAGAATGGAATTAAATTTACGAAAAATTTATTTAGTTTTTTTTTTTTAGGAAATCTGATTGAAGGATTTGCTAGTTTAAAAAATTGGCTAAATAGTACATTCTTTTGTAATTTTTTGAGGGGTCGCTACCTGGCCAGGAAAACCCGGTGGAGAGGGTCGGAGGTCAATATCGACCAGGCGAAGCGGATCCGTGGTAGTGTCGACGCGCCGACTCGTCCCGTCTTATATTTGAGTTGGAGATTTCATTCCAGCCCGGGAGGCCATGCCCGAGGCAGGCGGCAGTTCCTCCAGGAAGTCGCTCTTAAAACGTGCACGAGGCAAGGTCCTTTTTTGGCTTCGACGATCCCTTAGGACGCACCAGGTGCGTGTCCACTTTTCCCCTTGTGTTTTCTTTTCAACATTTTTAAAATTTCGAGTTGTCACTTTAAACTCGAAACGGAAACTCCAAGGAAGTGTTCATTTCTGTAATCGGGTCACACGCTCAACACTTTAATTCGACTTCGTTTTTCTTGAATTTTCAATTTAGAACGGAAATCTCAACATTTTTTGCCTCCGTCCGCCGGAAACCCTTTTTTTGGCCTGTTGACTACTTCGATCATTGAAAACTAATACGGGATTATTTAGTTTAAAATTTTTTTTATCTGAAACCAAAAAAATTATTTTTAAGATGTTTTTGAAATTATTCGTTTTTTGCTCTTTTGTAAATTAAAAAACCATTATATTTTTAGAGGTTTCTGCTTTTCTTGTCTTCTTTTTCTCTCAGATCTTAGATAGGTAGAGGTACACGTTTTTTTGTACTAGTAGCAAAAGTTTTGATATGATTATAAATAATAATCTATAAATACAGACTGTGGCCTACTTTAGTTTGTTGAATTTATTTTCTTTTAACACAAAAGAGATATCGGACCGGAAGCTAAATATGAAATTCAATTCCCTATTTATGTGTACTATGAGAAATCAATGACTCGTTGCAGTTTTATTTCTTGAAATAACTCGCGACCTTTACCATAGACTCGTTCTAATAGTCAATTTACCGTTTAAAAAATTGTTCTTTTAAAAGCTATCATAATTACTTTCCCCTCTATATCAATAACTACACGTTTCGGAATCAATTTTTTTTTCAGAATCAGTTAATTTTTATTTCGAGATAAGTACATTTTTAAAAATTAATTTATATATGTATATATTTTTTCAATTTTGAGGGAACTAAAAAAGAAAGTTTTCAATTCAAGTCTCAAAAACTGAAGAAGTGTATATATCAAAAATGAAATGTTTTCAAATTTAGACGTAAAAATAAAAAAGTCTAATAAAAAAGTTTTAACAAAAATTAAAAATTACCAAAACTCCATGTAAATTTGAAAATTGATTAATAAACCGTTTTACCCAATTAGGAAGCATACTTTAATTTGAAAGAAGCAAGAATTCTAAATTAACAATCCATAAATAATTATTATTAAATTAACAATTATGCATTTTTTTTACATGCATTTACATGCATTTACATGCATTTACATGCATTTTTATTTGAGTATTTAATTTATACAATACTTCTTGTCTCAGCCTAACGCTACTCGCGGTTAGTCACGAAAGCTCAAGTTCAAGGTCGATTCGCATCGACCCGGCCTTCAGATACTTTCCGCTTCCGGTTCCAGTAGGGCGAATGCTGCGGTCCAAACCAGTGCTGTGCCGCGGAAATTGGATTTCTAAAATAAAATTTGTTTCTTCTCGAAAAGATGAATGAAACCATTTGAACTAAAATGACTGCTTTCAACTAGTTTTCTCTAACACTGAAATTGAACGAATCTTAATCTTAAAAGTGGCGATATCTAAAATTATTCAAAATTAAAAAATAAATTCTGGAGGTTGACTACATAGCTTTTCTCATTTTTCATTTATTTTCACCTGTTAACAAAGTTCAAACGTCATCAATGACATTTTTGATATCATCCATATACAATAAAACGCTTAGGATGATTGTATTGATCGTCCTCGGGGAAAAACTTGGTGATCTTCCTCGTGAAGTTCTAATCATTTTGTGGTTTTTTTTGTACTCGTAAACAATTGTTTTGTACGTCTAACATGTGATAAATGAAAAGTGAAAAGTGAGAAAGGAGAAGTGAGGAAAGTTACGTAATCGACCCCCTGAGAATAAAATATTTAAACTTATAGAAAGTGTCTGTACAAAAATTTTAGTGAAATCATTACTTATGTTGAAAGACTATTTTCGACTTTACGTAACTTAAATGGAGTTTAAAAGTCTTTGAAAGTTGCGTTACTGAAAATGTTTAAAAAACCTACACGAGAATTTTTTTAAAAAAGGAATTTAGGTATTTTATTGAATATCCATTGAGCGGTTGAAAGTAAAAAGTGGATAAAAATATTTCGTTTGTAAAAGTAGGACAAAAATTTTCAGAGCAAAAATGGAACAAGAAAAACCAATCAGTGATCGCATTGGTATTCCGGTTTTGCTCTGAAAATTCATTTTCTCCCATTTTTTTCTGAATAATTTTTATCCCTCTTTTAAAATGAATTATTTTCATATACTTTTTATTTTCAGCAGCTTCATTATTCTTCTGTAAAAGCGATTTCTAATTGGAAAAATATTTTTGTTTTACAGGTCGACGGTCATGGCCCGGAAACGGTACAAGAACTCGATGAGGAGATGGAGAAGGTCTTTGCGATGGACACTGGGGACAAATTCGACGTAGCCCGGTTTGGATCTCCTTCCGAATCTGCAGGGTCCGATCGAGATCACGATCGAGGACCTCCACCGCGTTATGGCGATCGTGAAATCAGTCGTAAGCAAATTATTTATTACAAATCATTTATCACTGGCAACAGGTCACTTGACCTGTTTGGAATATACCCTTAACCGGTTTTATAAAATCGAAGTCTATTTTAAAATAATAATATAAATTTTACCTAGCTTTTTGAATTACAAGAATTTTATTCAAAAGAATTTTTTTCTCGATTTCCCTATTTTCGTGAAAAATCAAACTATTTCCCTCTTTCTGAAAGTATTTTTTGGTCTGAAGCTTATATTTAAATTATGAGTATTTCCAGACATGGCGTGATTTGTCGAAAACAACGATCTTTTGCAACCTCCTTGCACTCGTGCTTCTTGACATGCCCATCGGCTACGTAACAAAATCTTGGCAACTGGTTCGCTCTTTCGAAATTCTACATATCTTTATACATTTTATTATGTGAGCGACCTTTTGCATTTAAAACCATCAGTCACACGAAAAATGAAAGTAAATTTCGCCAAAGAAAATCGAGGCCACGATAAAATAAGTGAAAAAAAAACGAGTTTCTTAGATTTATTGTCCTATGAATTCATCCAACGTTTTATTATTTTCCCAATAGAAATTACTTCAAAGCCGAGGTACTACATCTCGCAAAAGTTTAATTAATTTTATTTCCATAAATCTAAATGGAAGAACTTCAGTAGTCCTTGGATTGAAAAGTTATTTTGCTCTCTTCTTACAGAATATAGGAAACGAAGCTACCCTCACCCGCACATGCCACTGAAAAGTCTTCATTCAAGATCTATGAGACGTCATTTATCACCGTAAGTTCTTAGATTTTCCATGAAACACTTTACCATCTCAAAATTTTCATTCTTGGTGAACATTCCAAGCTCGGAAGTGAAAAGCTTGGTATTCAGTACAGCGTAGAAAATTGCTTCTTTAGTAATTTTTCAAGAAAATAATAGAAACCTATATTTGCAGAAAGGGACTAATCAAAAATATTGATAAAATGAATATTGAAAACACAAATTGATGAAAAAGAAAAGTACCAAATTATAAATGCCCGAATTTCAAAATATCTGCAATTAAAATTCTTAAATTAACGAAACTTCAATTTTTCGAATTATAAAATTGCAGAAAATAAATAATTAATAAATATTAAAATTAATTATTCCCTAAATAAATATTTATTTAAATAATATTTAAATGATATTTAAATAATTGTCAGTTTTTATTTTGAAATAGGTTGGGAACTACTTTAATTTGATTTCATCGTTTTGAATTTCTGCTTCAGTGAAGGTTCTACCAACGACGGCAGTCCGGAAGAGGAATCATCAGGTAATGATCCGAATGGAACAAATAACGTGCAAGAATCGGACGTCCTGGATAACAGCAACGCTTCGACACCCAGGTCTCAACAAATTGAAACTACAAAACTGGAGGGTGGCGTGGATGAGGACGAAGACGTGACTGAGAGAGTCGATGACCAAGTGGAAAATATCGGTAGTAGTGAGAGCGAAGCACCGACTTCAGAAAGAGCAGCTTCCTGTTTCAGCGAGAGTCCTCCGTTTGGAAGTCCGAGGGTTCAGTTCGAAAATATCAAAGAAGAAGAAACCGCTCCATCGAACCCCGAGGAACCGACTGAGGACGAACGAAAGGGCCGCAGACATCGTGATCACAAGTAAGATGATATATCTGTTTTTTTTTATAAATTATTAAATTATATAAGACCTAATCCATTTCATATTAGGCAACTCGATTTGTCAAAAAATTGAATTTTCGTATTTATCCCAGAACCAATGAAAGGTACAAAACTTTGTTTATATAAATATTTGCATATTTTAGAAAAGTTCTACAAAAAGACCGAACACAGAAATTGACGAAAAATAAAAATTTTGAATTATAAATGCCAGAATTTTCAAATTGAATTGAAATTTCTTTCAATATTCATCAAACCCAACAAAGTATTCAATTCTTTGTCGGAATTTAAATTCAAGTCAATATAATTTCTATTTTTATCATTATTCCTGAAATGCTTACGAATCTTTTATATTTTTTCCCTATTAAAATAAAACAATTATTCTTACTAGTCTGGCGTTTTATAATGAATGCAACGGTTTTCTACACAGGTATGAATTATTCTCAAAAATGCATTCAATTTTTCCATTAATCAGTATAGGAAATTAATCTCCGTTAAGGGTGTTCGATCCAACTTATAACTTCAAAATTCGAACTGTTCATTATAATGTAAGTATAGGGCGAAAAAGTGTCAAATTTGAATACGTCTTACGTAAAATGAACTGCTTGAATTTGAAGTTAGATTTCGAACTCTTCGTTTTCGTAAAAACTATTATAAGAATATATTCTCTCGCTCTATAGCCAAACTCCTATATTTGTTAAATAAAATGGAGGGACGAAATTTTGCAGTTAGAATTGGATCCAACATCCATAAGACAAAAAAAAACAATTTATAAAGCATCTTTGTAATAGATGGTATCTAGTATGAAGTGTTTGAAAATTTGGCAGCACATTAGATTGTTAGTTTGCTTTTTTTAGTCTTTACAAAAGTAAATCTACCTATCTGAATGTTAACAACTCTCAGGGTTGCTACAGATCATTTAGAAGATGTGGAAAACTGATAAAAGTCAGATAAATCCTATATGTATCTCTATAACTATTCTATAGAATTTGCACGAGTGTCAAGGAAATATAAATCGGTATTCTGTGGCAACCCTGCTCTTGAATTAGATTTATATATAGATAGCTTTGGTTACCATTTTTCTTGAATTGGAAAGCTTCTTCTTTCATCCCGAAATCGATAATCCTTGTCCTTGAGGTCCTTAGTACGATTGTCACTTCGTAGCATGGCACGGCACAGGAGTAGATTTCCGTGATCCGGAGAATGACCTAGACCTAGACGATAATGTAGACGCGTACTGCCTGGTGCCATGGCCTTTGGCCAGGTTTGTTTCTTTCGCTCGTTAGACCAGGTGTATCGAGACGCAAAGTAGAAGACTGGTTCAGAAGTTCTCTCAGTCATTGTTTTGAGTTTAATTGGTTCGACCGGGTCGTTAAGTCCGCGACTTGAAGAAATAGTGTTAGAGGTGGGTGCCATCGTCATCCCATTGTCAGGGACTGTTTCGGCTGAGTACTCGTGTTTGCCTTCCACCTAGTTGCCAGACCGCCCTTTGCACACATGCCCGTCTACTACGATCGTTCTCAGGATCGCATCGGCGACATCAGGTGCCGTGCTAACCAGAAGCGATCGGATACCTGCTTTAATGCATTGCTTAAGTGTAAAAAAAAAAACTCTGGATTGTTGAAAATGCAAGACACCAAAAGGAACTCAACTTCCGAATTTGGCTCTGATTACATACTTGAAATTTTAAAGGAATTATTCTTCTCGTACTATAGCTTGAAAGATTATATCTTCAGATTACATCTTCAAGTATTACTGACTCTGAAATGATAAAACGTGATGACTCTCTTTCGACAATAAAAAAGAAAAAGTTTCTTTGGATTATAAGAAAAAGAGGAGATCAAGTTTCTTTTGGTAGTCTTTGAGTGTAAAGCATGTGCCTTGATGGCAATTCAAGGTGTTCCGTTAGTTTAACTAGACGACTTCTGTGATGTAGTGTCTTACATCAGTCGTCGGTATCTCGTCAAGTAGTTTTCCTCGGTCTGCGAACGTGAACTTGAATTTTGGTGACGAAGCGAGTCAGACGCGAATTCATTACCGGGGTCGCGTGCCAAGGAACACCATCCGCTGCTCATTTTACTTGCAAAATATGCTGCTATCGATTGACTTTCAGACGGGAATGAAAAAAAAAAAGAAACGATAGCAGGGTACATCTTATATCATCGGAAAAATTCCCGCTTGCCGAGATAAACTTTTGACGAGAAACCGGCGACTGTTGCCAAATTACGTCAGTCACACGTGAATAGTCTCGTGATCATTATTGTTTTGAGATAATTAGTCTCTAAACTATATTTGCTTGTGAGTTGAGTCTGCATTTTTAAGATTCATTGTGGGTAATTTTCAAATACATTTAGTTAAAAAGTTTTTCGAAATAATTTTCATTAATTATCACGCTACTGTATTAAGAGCATTATGATAAATTCTAATTTCAATACAACCTGAGAAATGAAATTAAAATAATGAAAAATAATCTAATTTATAGTTTCTCGCTTTTTCCAGAAGGCACCACCATCACCACCACCACAAATCTCGGAAGTACTCTCTTCAAGAAGACCCGCAATGGAGGAAGAGATCAGGTGCAGGTCTTCCAGATGTGGCTGGACTTATTGGTCGGAGGGTCAGCGTCCAACCGGACGAGGCCCGGACTCTTCAGGAACTAGACATCGATGATCTCGAGTCTCATAGAAGCGATGATCCTCGAGGAATGAGAAGGCACAAGGCACATCCAACAGTGCAAATTGGTCGTAAAAAAGAGGGCGGGATACCCCATGAGACTTTTAAGAAAATGTACGATCACTCTCCCCATGAAGTCTTTGTTCAACTAGACGAATTACATGGCTTGGGAGAAGAGCGAGAGTGGAGAGAGACAGCGAGGTGGATAAAATACGAGGAAGATGTCGAAGAGGGTGCTGATAGATGGGGAAGGCCCCATGTAGCCTCTTTGAGTTTCCATTCTCTCTTAAACCTTCGCCGATGTCTCGAGACCGGTGTAGTTTTGCTTGACCTTGAGGGAAAAGATCTGCCGGGTGTAGCCTATCGAGTAGTGGAACAAATGGTAATTGAGGAACTCATTTTACCAGAAGATCGACCCGTGGTCATGCGAGCTCTTCTTCTGAGGCACAGACACGTCAACGAACACGACAGGGGCTTTAGATTCAAAAGGAATTATTCTAGTTATACGAGCTTACAGGTAATTTACATTTATGCTTACTATGATCTTGTCCTAGCAAAAAATTCTTTAGGATGTCTGTCCATAAAATAGAAATCTATTTTAGATATCTGAGGAATCATCTACCTTAGAAATCTATCTTAGATCTTGACTCCTAGTGGAAATTTCATGTGTTCGATTGATCGAACACGATTTTTCTTTTACTAATTTTTTCATTTTCCATTTTCCATAAATATAGTCAATATATACCTCGCTGTAAGAGACAAAGTTTTAGCTAAAAGAATGCACTATTTTTGGAAACAAAATTCATGAGAGTATCAAGTAGCGACTAGAGAAATTAGAACCTGACTGACTGTGTCCTAATGTTGTTTTCACAGTCTATCTGGGTTGAGGATGAAGACGCTGCGCGGGAAGCTGTTCTGAGCCATGTAACTAAAAATGTAAATCACTCAGACTCCCCCGACACAATTTTTTTTACCAATTTTCATCGCTACTGTTTTTTGCCAGAAGTCCCTTTTCTACATCATGTTTGACTTTGCATTAACGTTAATGAGTTGTTGATTCGAAACTTGGAGGAATATTTATTATTGAACATTGAGATTCTCATTAGTAAAATATTAATAAAATAATATTACACAGAAAGATAAGACTTGAATTATGGGTGTTGAGTCCAAGTTCGATCGAAATTTGAGATCGAAATTCGAACTTTTCATCTTACTCGACAGAAATTATAATTAGTTGTATTTTCTCGCTCTATAGATAGAAATCTAATCTTAAAATGTGATTTTTTCGAATTGCGTAAAAAGTATCAAAAGTAAACAATTTTTCGCTCTGTACACATTTCACTTTGAAAAGTGAGTATCTCTACAGACTGAAAAAATATCTAATTATAATATTTGTTAAGTAAAATGAAGAAATTCAAGTCTAAAAACGGGCTTCAATTAATCTACGATACAAACGAGATTTTGTTTCTCTGCAACAGATCACCATTTTTCAGCTTGACTCTTTTCCTCTAAGTTTATGCGTCTTAACGACCAATTTTTCCAGCTTAATTTTTGTGTCTTCGTTACTCTTTTTTTAGTTCTTTAAAAGAAAGGGAACTTTCTGCTACATTTACTTGGTAGCACCAATCGCCTGCGCATGGTTCTTGTTAGAAATCACACTTTGTACAGTGGAAGACAAGTATGCTTGAACATTTTTGATATTCGCATCTCATTCTCTCAAATATGAATCAAACGAGAGGGAGTGAGAGACATATGTTAAGGCTTACATGTCTTTAACTGTACATCCATTCGATTTTGCGTTATCAAAATTCATAGGTTTTCCTCTAGTAGTTGTATAATAAACATTAATATCACAATTTATTTAATATTTTAATCAACGAATGGGTTCTTGTGCGTTTTTACACGTTTTTATTTTCGTCAACAATTTGTTTGAATTTGAATGTTTACTAAATTTTATAATAATGACGAAAGCACTTTAGGACGTTGGAACCAAGTTCTAAACTAAAACTTCCTCTTCTACATTTTACTCGACAAATATTATAAATAGATATTTTTTCGCTCTGTAGAGGATCTCATATTTCAAACAGAAGTGTGCGTATAAAGCGAAAAACTCTGTAGTTTTAATATTTTTTGCGTAATATGAAGCTCAACAGTTTTTTTCTAATAGGATGGAATCTTATTAGAGGAATTTATAAATGCTAGTTAGAAAGAAACGAAAATTTTTTGCTTTGGTATATTTTATACATACATTAATAAAATTATTTCCTGAGGTCTTTTTTAATGAGATAAAAAACAGGACTGTGCTTTAAGTCTCTACTGGAAAAATTTTTTTTTAAGTGTTATTTTATAACAAATTTTTATGACATATCTAATGTAATTGTAATATTTAATTCACATTGCGTAAGAACTTGATTTCGAATGCGGTGTTTGGAAAGCCTATGATGCACGATTAGATTCTCTTTTACTTTCTGTAATATTAAAACGTTTTTTCGCAGAATCTGAATGACACTAAACCGAAGATCATTTCCTCAAATCTGGGCATTGACAGCAACCACACAGCACTTGACATGAAAGAAGAGTTGATGTTTACCAGCAGTAACGAGGATCTGAAAAAAGTTCAAAACGACTACATTCTGAAGAGAATCCCCGCTGGAGCTGAGGCGACCGTCGTCCTCGTCGGCGCGGTAGATTTTCTCGATCAACCTACCATTGCCTTTGTGAGATTAGCTGAAGGTGTCCTAATGCCGAACATTACGGAGGTTAATATACCGGTGAGATTTATGTTCATGTTGTTAGGACCACGAAACGCTGATCTGGATTATCATGAGATAGGTCGATCGATATCTACTTTGATGTCAAATACGTCATTCCACAAAGTGGCTTACAAGGCCAACGAAAGGCGAGAATTACTCTCTGCCATCAACGAGTTCTTGGATGATTCGATTGTACTGCCACCCGGGGATTGGGAAAGACAGGCTTTACTACCGTTTGAAGAACTTAGAGCGAAGAGCGTTGCCATCAGAAAAAGGAAAGCCAAGGCTATTGAGGATAAAAAGAAGAAGTCAGTTATGAACGATGCTGCGATTAAAAAAGGTAAGGCAAACAACGAAGTTAACGAGATCCTCAAGAACAATCTAGTGGGCACAAACGTCCCAAGACATTTTTAATACATTTTAATTAATTATTTTTTTGTAGCAATTATGGCTGGCGAGGACGAGAAGAAACCCCCCGACGATGACGACCCACTGAGAAGAACAAGGAGACCTTTTGGTGGTCTGATAAATGACATCAAGAGACGCTATCCTCATTATTTATCTGACTTGACTGATGGCTTAAACTCGTCCTGTCTCGCAGCGGCGATATTTATGTACTTTGCCGCTCTCTGTACAGCCATCACGTTTGGTGGTTTAATGAGCAGCAAGACAACTAACATGATTGGCATTTCCGAAACCTTAATTTCTTGTTGTTTTACTGGAATAATAATGGCTCTATTTGCCACTCAGCCTCTCGTTATCATCGGAACGACCGGACCACTTCTTCTCTTCGACCAGAGTCTTTACGAATTCTGCGCCAACAACGATCTAGAGTTTTTAACGATGCGAGTATATGTAGGAGCATGGATGGGAATAATCTCCTTGATTGTCGCCTGCGTTGAGGGTTCAGTGCTCGTGAGGCTTTTCACACGCTTTTCCGAAGAAATTTTCACCGGACTTATCTCCATCCTTTATATTGTTGAGGCTATTAAAAAGATCTATGAGTATTTTGGGGCCAATCCTCTTGTTACAGAATATTGTTTCATTGATGGAAATCAAACGATTTCGGAGAATATTACGTATGATAAAGTTGAATTGGTCAATGAGTCAGCAATGTCCTTAATGCTAACAGATGAGGTTCATACTTTTCTGCCGAAATATAACAAGAATGCAAATCTTGTTAATCAGCCAAATACGGCGCTAATGTGTACGATCCTATGCCTCGGAACATTTTTGGGTGCTTACTATTTACGAATCTTTAGAAACAGTCACTATTTAGGGAGGAGTGCGAGAAGAGCATTTGGAGATTTTGGCGTGCCAATTAGTATTGTTCTTTTCGTTTTGATTGACTTTATGTCTGGCGTGAAAACGGAGAAGCTTCTTGTTCCGGAAGGATTTACACCTACAGATACGAAGCGAGACTGGATTGTCTCTCCAGCGGGGACAGAGAAACCGCTACCACTCTGGATAGCACTTGCTAGTTGCATTCCTGCTCTCTTGGTCTACATTCTTATATTTATGGAAACTCAAATCTCAGAGTGAGTAAATTGAAATTAAAATAAATATGTAGTAACTTAATCCATTTCAAATCAGGTAGATAATCTGTGTATAAACGAATTCTCATGACTACGAAAATAGTTTGGCCCACTCAAAACCTCCAAAGATTTTATCTTTTATTTGTTCCCTATACAAAAAGAAAACCTCAATATTGCAATTATATCAAAAATAGATTTTCGCATTCTTTCAAAAAAATATTTTTGGATTCACTTTATATCCTTAAAACTTTACTCACTTTAAAATTTCCAGTTTTTAACACAAGATTTAAAAAAATTATAATAAGCATAAATGAATGAAAAAGATTTGTCATAACATTCTTGTTTCCCAAATAATATAATTTTATAAAAATTTGTATCGTTCTAGGCTCATCATTGACAAGAAAGAACGTAAATTACGGAAAGGGAACGGCTATCATATGGATATCGTGGTCGTGTGCCTGATGAATGTAGGCTGTGGATTAATTGGAGCTCCCTGGTGTTCCGCGGCATCCGTCCGTTCCCTAACACACGTCTCAGCAGTGACAGTGATGTCTCGAACTCACGCACCCGGTGACAAGCCCCACGTCGTGGAGGTGAAAGAACAAAGAGTTAGCGCTCTCCTCGTCGCAATTTTGGTGGGCGTTAGTGTCTTGATGGCACCTTTGCTTCGACGCGTACCGATGGCTGTTTTAATCGGAGTCTTCCTTTACATGGGTATCTCCTCCACAAACGGCGTTCAACTTTTTGACAGGATAAAATTATTCTTCATGCCCGTCAAACACCACGGCACCGCTGTTTACGTCCGAAGAGTTCAGACCTACAAGATGCACATCTTCACCCTAATTCAGATCATCTGCTTGGCTATCCTCTGGATCGTTAAGGATAGTGGAGCCGCTCTGGCTCTTCCTTTCTTCCTGATTCTCATGATACCACTTCGAGCTCAAATGACTCATTTTTTCACACCTGCAGAATTGCGGGCTCTCGATAGTAAAACTCCTGACAACGACGATGAGCCTGACTTTTACGAGGAAGCTCCCCTACCTGGTTAGATGTGCGTGCCTTATTACATTCATCCTATTTATATTCCCACTCGTTTCTTAGTATTTTAACCAAGTTTCTTTCACCCTGTTGGAAAATTATCGAACTGCAGGGTGTTTTAAAAATTTTAATCTCTTCTATAAATTCTATGGAGCATATTCAATTCGAAATTAAATTCTTGCTATTCTGAAAATTCCAGTCAATTTGGCTTTGAGACGCAATCAAAAATCTTACTAAAGTGGAGAATTTTTTTTTCAGTCTTGTGTTTATTATTCTCATTTTTAAATTAGTATTTCATTTTGTTAAATTGTGATTTTGATTACAACTAGTAATCATGTTTTGAAATTAAATGCTTTGTTTTGTGCTTTAAATTTTTAAACTAGTAATAATTCGTATAAAATTTTAAAAATTAGAGTAAAAGGTGCCAAACTTAGATTAAAGAAATGTCAATAGTAGTGAATTATGAACATCGTTTGGCACATTTGATCCTTTCTCAAGGTTTCAATACTTTTTTACTTAATCTAGACGTATGAAAAGTTAAATGTTAATTTTTGCACCCCTCTGAAAATCCTTAAAATCGTTACTCCAGCCACATTATACATATGTACCTTATAATACTACCTCTGTAAAACCAGAGCATTAAGGAAGTTTTGATCCAAAAGTATATGATGTTGACATGTATTTTTTAACTTTTTAAAAAGAAAAAATAATTATAGTATCACTTAATTATTAACTTTAAAATGAAATCAAATATTTTAAGTTAGAACGTGGATCCGAAGTTCTTAATTAATTTTTAATTGCCATGAATTATGGAAAATTTTTATTTTACTAGATGAAATTTTAACAGCATATTTTTATTACATATTTATATTTCTGGAGCCGAACTTCCTTAAAATTAAAGATATCATGCGAAAAGTTTATAGACGGGCTCAAAATGGCGTCAAACGTCGAATAGGAAGAGAAAAAATTTAATTTTTGAATCTAGTACAAGAGGAAAGTGTAATTTTTGTAAATTGTACGTACTTACCTTGTACTTGAAAACTTGGGAAACCTTCGTTGGAACTAAAAACGAACGCACGTGATACTTTAGTAGCCGGAAATACTTAAAAAAAACTGTTGTATTATTGTAATTTTAAACGAAATGCGCTCAGGTTACGTATACCATTGGGTATATGTTTTTTTTTTTTTGCATTTCGGTAACGCGTCAGCGTTCAGAAATCAAGGGAATTGAAGTCGACTTAAAAATATCATTTTTTCTCCCATTACACATTCTGCACTTATAAAATACTCAAAAATCTCCATCTTCTTCGTTTTTTTTTTAGAGAGAATTTTGAACTTTCCGATTTTTATCATTATATATTTTCATGTATTTTTTCGAAAACCGAAGGAGATTTAGATTTTTTTTAATTAAAACTATTTATTTTGATAAGGAGAAGTTTTACGTGAACATACCCTTGTTCAGTGATAGTGGTGCTACTGTAGTTTGTTTCTAATTCTATTGTAAAACTTAAGAACTCAATTACGCAAAATTCAAAAGCTCGTGGTGGTATTTGGTATTTACTGAAAATTCTATTATGATTAAATCTTTTTTCTTTTTCTCTTTTATAAGTGTAATAAGTTTTCCGGGACAGATAAAAACTTTGCATTGTTGGTGTTCAATAATGTTTTTTCTGATACCCGGGATATATGTATGCAATTTTCTATGTAAAGCTGATGGTCTATTTAATCAGTAAATTTCGAAGATACTGTAAATACTAGCATGAAATTTTTTACCTCTCAAAATAAGTAAATCTTACAAGTAGATTCTCTTGATTCCTTACTCTGTTAAAATTAATCCCTTAAAATTAATTCACCTTAATAGAGTTCTTAGACATATATACATCTATAAACAATAATTCGTCTTACACGTACAAATCATCTGTTTAAGTACATACATATTTTCAAAACGAGAAATAGACCAAGAGTTGAGTAATTTAAAACTTTTGTCACTTCTGGGAAGAGATTAAAGCGAAAGAAAAATTATTATATTATAAAGAGACTCTATTTACTGAAAAAGAGAGTATGTTGTATTTTAAAGTTCAGAGTATTTTACTAATTAAATTGTTACTAAGAAACGGATCAATTTTGATGTTGGCAATTTATATTGAGTAAGTAGTAAAATCGTTACCGGTGTAACACGAGGCAGACGTACAACTGGTAAACCTTCCTCCTAGATAATTGTGATAGAATTCTGATCGAAACTGATGGTACTTACAAGTCTCTATTGTTATTGTAAATTAATAAATCTGGATTAGATACGTCTCTGTTATATCTACGAAACACACTTGATTAAGAATCGTCACTACAATACATAGTTATTAAGTCACATAAATATTCCTTATATTAAAAGACTAGACGATCATTGTTACGAGATGATAGACAGTATTAAAAATAATTAATAAGAGCCTCATGGAAAATCGTTTACGCTTTAGGATTATAGAGAGCAAAGAAATAAACTATATTTTAATTCTGAACATATGTAGTCATCATTTTTAAAATTTTCATTTAACTATTAATAGAAATAATGAATGATTCAACTTAGAATATAATACAATTTTATTGTAAATATTTTGATATAGTGCTTCACTTCACCAAGAATAAACACGAATTGAATCACAATTAACTGCGTTGACCAACATGGCACTCGTACGTTTTGAAATCATTTACAATTTCAACAATAAATCGTTTTTCACCTTCAAAATATTGTCTATAGAGGATATTGAATGACAAAAAATTTAATGAAGATTGAAAATCGAAATGGCATCTCCGCGAGCATTAACTACGGTTTTCAAACGACTATCTCCATCGTCGAAAACTGTCGCCAGCCTCAGGTAAGAAAACTATTATTCTTCCTATTTTATTTTCACTCGTGTCTTTTTATTTGTAATTATTTTTCATTGTAAAAAGTTATCCTTATTTACAGAAAATCTCCGAGTCCAACAACACCTATCAAAAATAGATTCTCATTTGAGAATGCACGAAATAAAGAATCTTTTCTCTCCCCTTTCAAAGTCGATACTCCAAATAGAAGAAAATTAGTTAAAAATGGTCTTCAAAATCGACATCCTATTGTCTTGGGCATCGGTGGCTTTGGGACAGTTTACAAAGCATCGTACAAAGGTAAATAAACTCTAAGATCTACTAGAACTTAAAAAAAGACCAACAAAACTTTAACTTTAAAGTTCTAGCTTTGTAATTCTATCTCTTCAATCGAATTAATAAATAATAAAATTAAATATTTTTTTGCTCTGTAGCCACAATTCTGCTTAAAATTATTGGCTCGTATATTTTGAGTAGAGAAGGAACTGGCAAAATATAAAGTTAGAATTTATTAAAATAGATTTAAACAAAAAAGAATTTGACGAATCATCGTTTAACAGGAGATAAGGTCGCTGCAAAAATAATTGAACGCAAGAGGCACAACAATTCAACTTTGAGGGCGGAGAAACATGCAGCTTCTTTGATTCACGATAACATCGTCAAGGTCTTCGCAATCGAGGAAGGAGATACTTTGTCCCTGATAACAATGGAGTTGTGTACAACTTCTCTTCAAGAAAGACTTGAGGAATCTGCACTGACTCCAGAGGAAAGGGTTTTTATTTGGAAAAGAATTGCTAGTGCTCTCAGGTTTTGTCACAATTCAGGAATCGTGCATGCGGATGTTAAACCAAAAAATATCTTGATGGATGTTAATGGCCAACCTAAGCTAGCGGATTTTGGAAGCTCCGTTCTGATTAACGAACCCTGTCTTCATTTCACATTGCGCGTGGGTTTAAATTAACATAAACAGGCTTCACAGCAAAAATGCTCTCAAAACAGGGGAAATAGGGTGGTTTTTTCATGAAAATAGAGGAATAATAGGAGAAAGACTGTGAAGCCTGTGTAAAATAAAGACAGCAACTATAAATTAAGTAAGTAATTAAGTTGGTAATTGAATTTCTATCTTTTTATTTTTATTTTAGGGCACTCCAGGATACGTAGCACCTGAAGTGGTGCGAGGAAAAGTGCCAACTCCAGCCGCAGATATTTATTCCTTGGGTGTAGTAGCTTGGCAAATGCTCTCCAGGAAACCTCCCTTCCAAGGACTTCATGGACATACTATTTTATATCTTACAGGACGAGGATCAAGACCAATGAGTGAAAATCTCGATGATGATTTTAACGGAAAGTATAAAGAGTTGTATACTGAAATGTGGGATGAAAGCGAGAGATGTAGGCCGGCTTTGATTGTAGTTATTACTGAATTGAATAAGCTAATGAATGGAAACGATTAACTCTACTTACGAAAAGTTAGTTTATTTATAAGCAAGGTATAATGCACATTTGATTTTTTTACAAATAGAAATGAATAGCGGAGATTCCTATTTACTACGTCTCTGGCATTTCTCCCCCAGGAACAAGCTGAAAAAGAAATAATTATTTTTTAAAATTGCTTTATTCACGCAAGTTGTATGGTTTAATTTTTCATTTGCCATTGAAAATAGCATGTCCAACTCAAAGCAAATTTCGGACTGCCTACCATCGTGATGTTGTTTCCGTTCAGTAGAATCATATCCAATTTTGTTACTCTACGTCCTTCTGGAGTTGCTTCGCTTTCTGTCACGTCATCAAGTAACATATTCACGAAGTCATCGAAACCTAGGAGAGTGCCTACAATTTCTTTGTCGTTCTTCATGATTATGTGTATCCGAGAGCCGATGCACTTGTCTACCAACTCTGTAAATATTAAATAATATTTTTAATTTTGTTTGGTAGATTTTTAGAGGTGAAACTAATAATTTTAATAAAAATAAACTGTTACACTATTACTTGAAACCTAATTTTAAAATTTATTATTGTTTCTACCTCATTTCTTTAGAACTAGAATTATTATTTAAATTTGAATTGAAATCTTTTAATCAGAAATCGATTTCTATAAAACACCGGCTACAAAGCTCTAACTTCAAAATTCTTATTTTTTTTTTCATTTTATTCGCCACAAATATTATAATTAGATATTTATTCGCATAGTACTTCTTTTTAAACAAAGGTATGGCTTTTATTCAGTGACAAAGTGTTTATTTTTAATACTTTTTGTGGCCACAACAGCCGCAAGTTCGAATATTGAGGTTAGAATTCAACCTTAAATATAAAATAACTAAAATAAAAGGTTTTTTTTACCCAATGGCAGCAAAGTAGATTGATTTGTGGTTACTGAGCTCGTCATTTTTCAGTTCAATGATTTTTTTTTTCTAATAAAACACGGCTTATTTAATGAGTAATATTAATAATCACGACAATTAACTGACAGTTGACTGCAGTACTTACTACACTCGACTTCCGCTATAGTCACCAAATCCGAAACAGTTGCGCCCGCAATAGTCACCAATTGCCCTACCTCAAATGTAACATCGATTGCGCATGCGTATTGCGCATAAAATAATATTTTTTTAGCATTTTAAATTTCGCGCGGATAGGAACCAATCAGATGCCGAGTGCCCATGACATGCGCAGTGGTATCAAGTTGCAATTGAGAGAGCAACTGGCGTCAGTTGGTGACTATTGCGGAAGGAAATTGGTGATTATAGCGAAATTGTGACTATAGCGGTGGTGACTATTGCGGAAGTCAAGTGTACAGAAATATTTTTTATTTTTCATTTCGAGGGGGAAACAATCCCCCTTGATGACCCCCCAGGCTACTTTATCGACGGCCCTGAGAGTGCTCACTGACTTTCCGTTGAAGAAATTCTGCCATTGGCTGAAATTTGATGTGCAATTCGATTTTGAATTTCGCGCGCAAAATGTTAACCAATGGCAGAATTTCTTCAATGGAAAGTCAGTGAGCACTCTCAGGGCCGTCGATAAAGTAGCCTGGTGGGTCATCAAGGGGGATTGTTCCCCCTCGAAATAGGGTTGTAAAATTTCATGAAACTTTGGTCAAATGAAAAGTTTCATGAAACTTTGGGGGTCTCGTGAAACATTTCAATGTTTCAAAGATGGCGGCGGGAAAATTCAAAATAAGCACCAAATGCCTTCCTTGAGGCATTTCTAAGTGTTTATATAACAATTTAACAGTTTTCTTCAACGCATTCACAAATATCATAGTTTTACCAAGTTTTACTAAAGAAATACTAAATAATATTCCAAAACAAGTTAAATTTGCGGGACCGTCGAGCCTAACCTCTATTTTCGCGCATGCGCAATTAGAAGTTCACCTCCTTTCCCCCCAAAGTTTCATGAAACAATGAAACTTTGACAGTGAAACATTTGAAAGTTTCAAGTGAAAGTTTCAATGTTTCAATGAAACGTTTCATTGCTCACAACCCTACCTCGAAATGAAAAATAAAAAATATTTCTATAGTAAGTACCAATGAGACTGCAGACTGCAGTTACATTAAAGATATTAATATCTTTGAGTTGATACGTTGATACCAATGAAAATTTTGAGTGTTGCCATTTTGGTTGAAATTTCGAATTTTGTCCACCAGGGGGTGAATTCTTTCCGGAAAAGAGAAAATAGCTGAAAATATGTTTAATTTTTTATATTGTTTCCATCGATAATATAGCATTGATAGTATTAAAATATTTTACACAAAATCATAAGTATATCGCGTTATATATTAATAGTGTATAAAGCATCTTTATTTGTTTCCATTCAAACATAACCCGCCAAAATTAACCAATCAGCTGGCGAAATCCTAGGCATGCGCACTTGAATCTAGTGCAATTTTCGTACTGAAATATTGGAAGTTTTTCTGGAAATGTTGTAATATTTCAATCATTTCAAGGAAATATTTCCTCCGTTGCCGTCCGTTTCGTCCCTGTGGAGACCAGTGCAATGCAGAAGTGCAGAACCGTGCATTTTGTGCATATTTGCGAGAAAGAAGCGTGATTTTCTGCGTCCATAAAATATGGACAAATGAACCTTTTTACCAAGAGTCCAAGTGATGTATACGTGTGGTTCACAGAACGGGAAGATTTCCAATCTCGGAGACGAGTTAGCTCAGGTAAAACAAACCAACAATGACCACGACTCCGTCCTCGCTTATATGTACTGAAAAATTGATTTGTTTCGAATGTTGCTTGCTTCGTAATTGGGTGTCACACGCGCCGATTAATTGAGCAAAGGGACTTTTTCTTTTTTTCAATCTTATTCCGATTTATATGGATTGACATGTTCATAGTTAAAGATCCTTGCAATCGAGACACTTTACGCAATGTCAAAGTACCGTTTTTCCCACGGGTAAAGGAAATGAGTTTTCGTGGGAATTTTCACTTTTACTGATACTGTCGACGTATTTTAGTGCATTTCTGTATCAGGGTTGATTAGTTTTTAATGTATTTTTAAGAGGTTTTCATTTAGTGGATTTAATTCGCAGTTGGCGTCTGTCTTGATGGCATTAAAATGTGTTTCAAGTTTTCTTTACTAGCTGTCATTCGAAGTATCATTTAAAGGGAAACTCCGTTTGGTCACACTAATTAAATTATGCAAGGAACTTTATACCTTTTTAACGTTTAGAGCAAATTTTTTTTTTCATTTTTCATAGTAAATTATTTATTAGTAATGACAATAAAGTATTATAGCACCATTAACATTAAAGAGCTCTTGATTTGATATTTGCTATTCCAATTTCAATAATTAATTGTTTTTGTTTTGATTTTAATTTCAACTTACTGGCAACCTTGAACTTATTTAGAATTTTATTATATAGATAAGACACCAGAAGAGGGTAAATGGTTTTATTATTACAAAAGTATTCAAAATTATTGTTTTTCATTTTTATTTTGAATGTTTGCTGCTTCACATTTTTCTTTCTCATGATTTATGCAAAAATTACTAAATGTAGAAATTTTTTCGCCGTGTTCATATAATTGTATTTTAAAAAAGAATCCATTACACAGGGAAAAATATCATTACATACATATTTTTTGCCATTAGTTTACAATTATTACTTAATAAAGTATAAATTTAAATCTAGATTACTTTTGAGATGTAATAATAATTTATTTTTGGAATAATATTTCAGATTAGAATAAGGTCAGACTATAATCAAAAAAATGGATGGAACAAGAGCCGCAGAGGTTCTTCCTCTACTTCAAGAACGCCTTGCAATACTTCCTGGTGGCCGAGATCGTCGAGGAGGTCCTGTTTTGGTTTTCCCAACAACACCAAAACGAGAACGGGCAAAATCCGAGGACTATCGACGTCTTTTACAGTATCTTCTAACCATTCCAAACGATGAGACCAGAGGACTTCGTTTCACAGTCGTAGTAGATATGCGAGGTGCCACTTGGGACTCTGTGAAACCGATTTTGAAGGTCTGTTTTATTTTCCTTTTTCTTGTAAAATGTTATTTAAGGATCTTGGGCTCAAGGTCGAACCTCAAAATTAAATTTTTCCACTTTACTCAACGAATATTAAGAATAGATATCTTCTCGCTCTATAGTGGTATTCTTTTTTGAAACTGAAGTGTAGCTGTAGACCAAAAAAAACCCCTGCTCCTTATTCACTTTTTTTGATAAATTTTTTTTTTTAAGATTAAACTACCCTTTAACTGTATTACTCATTTATTTAATTATCAAGTACCAATTTATGAGATTCTTATCTTACTATAATACATGCATATCTCATATTTTAATCTAAAAATTAATTTTTGATAAATTCCGCCAATTTTTATTGACACTAAAAATAGTTTAGCCCTCAAATCTGAGAGATCAACTCGAGTACACAACGTATATCTGATTCGAAACGTGACTTCCCTCAAGTGTAAGACGATCAGTAAATAATGCAGTGTTCACTCATTCAGGTACTACATGAACATTTTCATCGATCGGTCCACGTTGTATATATCATCAAGCCAGAAAATTTCTGGCAAAAGCAGAGGACTTCGTTGGCCAAACAGAAGAAGTACAACTTTGAGGTAAAATAGAGCAATCAATAGATGTGGTGAGGGGCGAATGCAAGACTTGTTAGAGTAATAGTGCACGTTTACTGAATAGACTCTTTGGCCTACTTTAGCACCAAGTCTCTATGGCTCATTGCATCCACTGGAGCACAATATGTAAGCCTAACCATTGTACTGCAAATGGTGATGCTGGGAACGTATGTGTGCTCCGCTTTCGTCTCTTCATTTTCCCAGCCGCAAGTTTGTCACAAAAGATGACCTTTACCTATCAATATTCCTTTATAAAGTCAATTTTCACTTCAGCGGATTGCTTTCCTCCCTTAAGCCACTGGCTTATTCATACTGGATGGTCTTTTTCATCCATTTCCCCTTTCCTTGTTAAACAATTACATTGTCAAAGCAAATTGGAAATTCATCTCGCGAGCTTCCCACAATTCTTGATAACAATCCTTAATGTATTTGAAGAACTGTAACTTTCAAAACAATTGAAAAATATGTGTTAAGTGCTTGTAAAATTAAACTCTTTAAAGTGTTGCTGTAAATTATTCTGGCAAGGAATCGCACGTTTTTTGGCTAGTTCTCAAAATCAATATCAAGTTGATGAGAAATATGGCATTTTGTTTAAAGATTTTAAAATATATTTTCTGCTCAGAGGCTGTAGTTTTTTTTCTGTCTTTTCAGATTAATCCAATTAGTTTAGAGGCACTCGCCAAAGTCATAGATCCTTCTCAGCTCACTGCGGACTTAGAGGGTTCTCTGCAATATGATCACGCTCAGTGGATAGACACTAGACTTGCAGTAGAAGATTTTACTTGGCAGGCTGCTGATCTTCTAGACCGATTAGATGATTTACAAGAAGATCTCAGTCGCAATGACTTTGCTGATGATGTGGGTGGTGCCAAGCATGGAATCGATTTGCACAACGAGATGATGAAGAAGATAATGAAAGTTCCAGTTGAGGATGTTCAGGTCGTTGGCCAGAGATTGCTACAACGTTTTAATAATGGTATGTGTTTTATTTAAAAATACAATTCTAGGCCTTTTTCTCTTGTTTTCAAGAAAATTACCTTTTTTCTCCTTTTAATTTAAAGATATATCTCATTAAATTTTTAACTATTAATGTTTTGCAGGTGTAACAGGAAATGGAGGAGAAGGTGGAAGTATAGAATCTGGTGCGAGTGGTGGTTCTGACTCCGATGGACGAGCCTTAGCTTCGATGGTTATTCAACATCTAGATTCGGTGCACGCAGCTAAGCAACACCTTCTACATCTCTGGAATATAAAGAAACTCAAGCTCGAGCAGTGCTTTCAACTTCGTTTGTTTGAACAAGATTGTGAGAAGATGTTCGACTGGATTTGCCACAATAGGGAAAGCTTCCTCGCGAATTACGTGGAGATTGGGAGATCCTATCAGCTTGCTAAGAACCTCCAAGAAGAGCACAAACATTTCACCATGAGCTCGATGAGTGTCTACGGAAAAATCAATAAAATCTTGGCTATGGCGGGTATATTGCTGGAAAAACAGCACTACGCTGCTGGACACGTGCGAGCAGTCGCAGGCAGATTAGATCGAGCATGCAAAGAATTTGCTGCAGGACTCGATGAGAGAACTGCGGTTCTTGGATTAAGCGTCGTTTTCCATCACAAAGCGGAGCAATATGTTGACAGTGTGGCTAGTTGGAGTCAAGCTTGTGATACTCTGAGTTTACCCAACGAAATACCTGTTCTTGAATCTCATATTCGACAGCATCAGACTCTCTACGAAGCTATGTGCCAGGCGTATACTGAAGTGAGTTTACTGTCAACATTCTTTTCTCTCTTGTTCATTTTGATCTCTGCTTTATTTCATTTTCAAGTGTTTTGAGCTTTGATTATAGTGGAGAGGATATTGCAAACAGTTCAAAAATGTTGTTATGTTTAGGGATGGACAGAGAGCAGGCTTTACAGGCTTTAATCTATTCTCCCCCCCCACCTTTAAAAAAAAGAATTTCTTTTTTTTCCACCCGTTTTCAAGAAAATTCTTCTTTTCTTTTTACTTTTCATTTAAATGCGAACTGAATCCATATTTTTTATTGAAAAGTAAACTATTTCGTTAAAAAGTAGTTTTCTTTGTTAAGAATTCAACTGCATATTCCATTTTTTGTTAAAATTTTAATTATTATTTCCCTATTTTCTTGAAGAAATCACCCTATGTCACGTGTATTGTGATTATTTTATGCTGTGAAGCCTGAGAGAGAGCTTTATTTGATTTTTGAGTTTAAGTGAAGAAAAAGCTTTGTTCATTCCTGAGGATGAAGAAAAGTGCAAGTTAGCAAATTTGCCTTTTGATAGGTCTACAATGCCTACCAAGCACTTTTGAGCGGACTGGGTTCGATGCTGCAAGTATGTCATAGCGCAAGCACAACCGCTGCTGCAGGCTCGGATGTCTTTCACGACGATTATGTACGAGAAAATTTTATAATAGAGTTTTTAGCTGATGGAATCTTAACGCTAACTTGGTTTCTGGGCTACTGGAATTACTTTCACTCTGCTACTGAGCGACATAACTCACGACGAATGCCTTTTCAGCTCAAGGGAAATGCTAACTTGTATCATTATTAATTTACATTTTACATCTAATGGTAATCATTGCAGTTCAGCCATTGTAGTAACCAATTGCTTAGTCGTATTGATAAGACAAAGGTGACGGTCTTGTTCATTGTACAATACGAATATTAATCATTCATATGGTTCTGGGCGGTATTGTTTAGGTTCATAGCACCAGTAAGAAGCTTCTTTACCAACTGGATCATCTTGTGCAAGTCTGTAATCAACCTCAGGGGATTGACCACGCTACGAGAAAACATGTACGTCCCTCCATACCTGCATGGCATTTTTTTTTTCCATCAGTGATTTCTGCTTCTTTATCTTTTATCATCTATTCTACACATTTAAGAATCCTACTTTTTATTACCTACTAACTTTTTCAAATATTTTTTACTTTTTCTAGAGTCTTGCATTGTTTTTTTATATTGGTAAATTAAATTATTATAATATTATAATAAACTAATAATCTAAAGACGGTGTTGTGATTTAAATCACAGTGCATGATACAGTGTAGAATTGATCAGCATGTTCTGGAAGCACAAAATCTAATGAATACTTTATTAATGTTGATTAAACAAATTTTCGATAGAACCAGGATAGTCACGGAATGGATAGTCGAGGTGGAATGAGTGGAAATCCTGCTGCAGATTATAGTGAGGGAGCTTCACATGTTCTTGCTGTGATTCATCAAATCTTGGGTCACCACAGAGCACTCGAAGCTCGTTGGCATGCCCGGAAGATAAAACTCCACCAGCGCCTTGCTTTAAGGCAAGATTCTATTGATTCTCTTTTTTTCTCTAAATATTTATTTAAGTTTCTTAAATTTTTAGTCATTAATTACTGCGTCTATTAATTTTTACTCTAATTTCTCTACAGGCTCTTTCAAGAAGACGTAAAACAAGTTTTAGACTGGTTGACCAATCATGGTGAAGTTTTCATTAGGAAGAACACCGGAGTTGGACGAAATCTTCAGAAAGCAAGGGTGTATCAAAAGAGTCATGAACATTTCGAAAACGTTGCGCAGAATACTTATACGAATGCAACGAAACTTTTAACTGCAGCCGAGGAACTTGCTCACACTGGAGAATGTGCTCCAGATGAAATTTACGCAGTCGCTCAAGAATTGGAAGCTCATGTCAGCAGTTTTGCTGCAAGAGTTGAGCAACGTCGTCGAAGATTGGACTTAGCAGTTGTCTTTTATACTCACGAAAAGGAAGTACGTAAACTAAAGTCTGGAAATAATCGTTCGGTAATTTCCCAAAATAATTAATTTTTTCTTATTATTGCAGCTCGCTGGTTGGGTAGATGAATTAAGACAAGAGTTACAACAGGATGAAGTAGCGGAAAGTTTAGACACTGCCGAGAGACTTCTAGACCAATGTGCTCAACATAGGTCATCCTGTCTCGAAGCTTGCACTTCTACAATTGCTCAGGGCGAAGCTCTTCTTCAAGAGTTACGTGACTCGAATGAGGTTCCAGATACAAGTGGTTCCATACCTGCTGTAGAAGCAGCTCTCGATAGACTTTCCGGTCTCAGGCAAGAGTTAGAGGAACTCTGGGCAACAAAAAAACTGCGATTAGAACTCTGTCTGCGACTACGAGTTTTCGAAAGGGATGCTTTGGAAGCAAGTGGCCAATTAGAAATGTGGGCTCAAGAACTTCAAGCTCCACCTCGAGAAGGGTCTCCCGACCAACTTTTAAGAGTTCACAACGATGGTGTCGCTCATATGCAAAATACGGCGTTTCAGGTTCTACAACAAGGTCAGGAGCTCGCTCAAGTATTAGACCAAGCGGGTGTCTGTATTATGGCGGATGGACAACACACCGCTACTGCAAGGGTTCAAGTACTCTTAGAATTTCTGAATGAAAGGGAAATGGATGCAGAAGACCTTGCAGAAATGCGTCGTGTTCGACTAGAGCAAACTGCCCAGTTAGTGCAATTGCAAGCGGATGCACAGCACGTAATTAACTGGATTCGGAATGGAGAAGCGATGCTTCTAGCTTCCTTCAGGATCCCTGAAAATCTTCAGGATGCAGAACAGCTTAGGCTGGAGCATGAACAATTCCAAGTGGCTATTGAAAAAACTCACACTTCAGCAGTTCAGGTTGGTTTCATTTAATATATATTAGCTGTTATTGTTGACTGTAGTTGTAGAGATTTGTTTATAAAAAATATAATCGTTATCCAGGTAAAGCATAGGGTAGACGCCTTAGTGAGTGCGAATCATTACGACCCCAAGAGCATCCGAGAAGTTGCTGAAGACGTGACTAAAAGGTGGCAGACGCTCGTTACTTGCGCCGAGGAAAGGCACAAACTCGTAACAGCAAGCATAAATTTTTACAAAACTGCAGAGCAAGTACGCTCCGTTTTAGACAGTCTAGAGCGGGAATATAGAAGAGATGAAGACTGGTGTGCTGGTGGAGAAAAAGAGGTAGTAACTTTGATGGCCAAACATACGGACCAGAAGGAAGCATTTTTGAAAGCCTGTACTTTGGTTCGTCGCACAGCTGAAACATTCACGAAATATACAAATCG
Organism: Synergus itoensis; assembly: GCA_904066005.1. Classification (NCBI taxonomy): domain Eukaryota; kingdom Metazoa; phylum Arthropoda; class Insecta; order Hymenoptera; family Cynipidae; genus Synergus; species Synergus itoensis. The sequence continues at coordinate 2,709,234 of CAJFCP010000116.1, read as the reverse complement.
GAGCCTTCAGTTCTACAGTTATCAATCCACCGGTTACGACACCAAAGTTAAAAGTAAGTATGGCTTAAGTTAAGGCTTTGAGTTTTTAATTAAATAATTGAATTTACAGTTAATTTTGAGTAGTTCAAATATAAAATTGTTCATCCTTATTGCAGGTATTCTCGAAGAAATACTGATTAAAGAGAATAATGCCCGTGAGTATTGGTCGCAAAGAAAAGAACGGTTGGATCAATGCAACCAGTACGTTCTTTTCGAGCAAAGCGTGAAGGGAACTCTTGCCTGGATCAGGGAGAAGGGAGAATATCTTAAATTGCATGCCAACGTCGCCAAAAACCGTTTGGAGAACGAACAACTACTCCTCGAACACAGCAACTTTAAGAAGGATGTTAAGGTGCAAACTAAAAATTTTGTATTTTTTGTGGTTTCAAATTTTGTAAAGAATCGATATTTCAAGTCTGCTAATTTAAAAAAGTTAAAGCTGTCAAAATTCCATATTTTCAAAATTATACACGTTCAAAATTTAAGAGCGTAGGTTGAAATTTTTTTTAATTACTTTCAAATCACTGGAGAAATTCAGAATTACAAGAGCGAAAACTTAAAAATGTATTTATTTTTTTTTAACTGACTATAGTAAAATAGACATTCGTGAGATTGTGGTTGACACCTCTAAACAAAGCCGATGGCGTCATTAGCTGGCACAATACGTAGAATACAATATAGACTTTGCCAAGTGGCACACAATTTCAATCGATGGCGATTTTACATCACTTTAAATATTTCAGGATACAAGAGAGAGAGTGAAGATATTGATTCAAGTTGGGGAAAGTTTCTTGGAGAAGAATCATATTCACCATACTGCCGCAATTAAACAAACGGTCGTGGAATTAGATAAGCGATTTAAAGAGTTCAGTATGCGGTTGGATTGTTACAAAGCCCAGATCGAAGACGATTTGGGAATTCAGTCTGACGAAAGTCACAAAGATATTTCTATAGATAGAAACTCGGATCCATTGTTAGAGGAGAAAATCAAAGGGAAGGACTTGAAGGAGCTGAACGAGGAGAAAAGAAGATCCGCTAGACGAAAAGAGTAAGCTTTTTGTTTATTGCTTCAGATTAAGTCATTAATTTAAATCACATATCAGGATGTTTTTATGAGGTGTTTATTTATGTTAAATTAGATTCATAATGGCAGAACTCCTGCAAACGGAGCGTACTTATGTCAAAGATTTGGAAACTTGTATACGGTGTTTTTTGGAGGAGACTAGGAACGGTAAAGGAAATGTTCCGCATGGCCTGCAAGGACGGGAGTCTATGATTTTCAGTAATATGGAAGAGATTTACCGTTTCCACTGTGATATATTTTTACGAGAACTTGAGAAATACGAAACGATGCCTGAAGATGTTGGACATTGTTTTGTCACCTGGGTGAGTAAATACTACAACTATTATTTGGTTAAAAATCTGCTTTTTGGTTGAAAATAAAACTATTATATTAAGAATTCAAATATTTAGTTGAAAATCCATCTTTTTGATTATAAAAAAATCACCCTATTTCCCCTATTTTGCAAGTATTTTCTGCTGAGAATCCTGTTATTTGTCATTATTTTAAGTTTTAAAGTCCTTTAAACTGGATTTGTCTATTACAGGCTGCAAAGTTCGACATGTACGTGATGTACTGTAAAAACAAGCCAGAAAGCAATCAGTTGTTGGTTGCTCATGGCGGCAATTGGTTCGAAGATTTACAACGAAAACACAGAGTTGAACATCCGATTGCTGCGTACTTAATCAAACCGGTGCAGAGGATTACGAAATATCAGCTGCTGTTGAAGGACCTTCAGGTAGTTTTTAATCCTCAATATTTGTAATATATATTTAACAAATGATCGATTTCCTCAAGATTACATCTTTTTATTCGATTGGAATTGATTTTGGAAATATATTTTGTATGTAGGCTTGTTGCCAAGAAGGTCAGGGAGAAATCAAAGATGGCCTCGAAGTGATGCTGAATGTGCCTAAAAAAGCAAACGATGCCTTACACTTAAGCCTACTAGAGGGATGCGACGTCAGATTAGATACACTGGGAGATGTAGTTCTTCAAGACGCATTCACAGTTTGGGATCCTAAGCAACTAATCAGAAAGGGCAGAGACAGACATATTTTCCTCTTTGAGTTGTATCTTCTATTTAGCAAAGAAGTAAAGGACTCTGCTGGCAAGGTCTGTATTTTCTTTAAACTTAAGGATGTTAGGCTCAAGCTCTAATTTCAAAATTCTATTTTTCGCTCTGCACACATATGAAAAATGAGTTCCACTACAGAAGGAAACTATTTTTAGTTATAATATTTGCTGAGCAAAATGAAGATATTGAATTTTAAAGATAGGACTTGAATCACGCTTAAATTAATTCAAAAATGCAGTAAATGTCTAAAGGGGAATTCACTAAAAAAAAATATTGAACTTCACTTTGCTGTTGTTTGTGCAGGTGAAATATATTTATAAAAGTAGATTGATGACATCCGAGTTGGGTGTCACCGAACATATAGAAGGCGACGAGTGTAAATTCGCCGTGTGGACTGGCCGAGCACCGACGAGCGACACTCGTGTGGTGCTGCGAGCCAATTCCCTGGAGGCAAAGCAGCTTTGGGTGAAGAGACTCCGTGAGGTCATCCAAGAAACCTACTTTAGCTTGAGCATGCCGAAGAGCCCCGCCAAGAAGAGTTCCAGTCAACGATCCAGCAGGGACTTAGAAGAATGTGCGTCCCTTGATGACAGCGTAGAGAATCTCGACAGGAATTCCTTGGCTTCCTGTGGATCAACGAATACTACTGACTCTGATAAGGTAAGATTTTATTTTCAGTTCACAGGCTTTATTAGTCTGACGATGATAGAATTAAATATCTAATCCTCAAAAGATGAGAGATTGGTTGGCGTTAATGGCCCTCAGTACGGATGCAATTGCATTTGCTGATGATTAGTATGTTATTTCAAGATGTGGAATCAAAATGAAGCTTTCGTAATGAAAAACATTGAAACTTACTGAGGAGAAGTAAATTATTAATAGTGGGAACTAAGTTTTGAAGATTGAAAACAGCTACATATATCAAATATATAATATAGTAAAGTATTAAAACGGGAAAATCTTTTTTTTTTTTTTTTTTTCTTTAGTCTATCTCAGAGGTTTTAAATCAGTATTTCTTACTTTAAATGTAATAAACTTTACTATTTTTCAATCAAAATTCAGATTCTTTAGATTTAAATATATATAAAATAAAGTTTCGTTCAAATTTATTAAAATATGTAAACTGTTAGATCAATCTTGAACACGTGATATTATGTGCCGAACATTTTTTTTTACTGAAACTTTACATCACTAATCTAACTACATACATTTATTTTTCCGCAATGCGGTTTCGAAAGCCCGTTATTTGAAAATTCGCTAGCCTCTGCAGAGTGATTAAATTCGTAGATTGTCCACCCTGAGACTCGATATCAGACATTCTTGTCGAGTAGATAACAAGTTCGATGGGAACGCGTGCTTTGGGTTGCGATGGGATCCTTAGCCATACCAGGACTCGAATCGATCTTCTGCAGCGGATGTCAGATCCGCGTGTGGAACAAACGCAGATTCCCGGCGATAGCTTCGAAGGGGTTGGTCAGGGATGAAATCATATTTTCTGGCCCTGAGGGTTTAATTCTTTCTAATTCAGGGAAAAAACATCACGTGGAATTGTCTAAATAATCTTCCTTAAAATTCCAGAAACTGAAATTCCTTAAGAATTTTCTACGTTCTTTTATTTTAAAACCCTCGAAAAAAATTAGGGATTGGTCCTTTTACAAGGACAATCTTTTCTTGAGAGAGATATTCTTTAACGCACCTATTTTAATTAGAATTTCTAATCATAGCTCAAGTTATTTAAACAATTTGAGATCGAAGGTGTACCTGAAATAGGTCAAATGGATTCTCTCTTGGGTCAAGTAGATTTTTTTTTTAAGGATCGTTCCACATTCCCGTAAATGTTAGATAAATCGTTGTGCTATATTTCCTATCTCACAAAAAATATTGAATAGAAGATTCTTCCTATCCAATTTTCAATATCTTTCTTACCTTTTAAATCACTTTTCAAATTATTATTTTAGGTTCATTCACCATCATGTTTGCAGCTGCTGCTTTTTATTTGAAAAACCTGGTAAAGCTTATTTGGATTAGTCATTTGTTTCCATGGTCACTTCATTAAAAACGGTGACAAGTACAAATCTACGTTTTAAGGTTTTTCATTCGAATAGCACATTGCAGCTGGATGTATTTTTAAGTTAAAATGCCCCAAATTTGAAGAAACCTTTTATTTCAAGGTACTTAAAATATAGGAATATTACAAATTAGAAAATCCTAAAACGCATTTACTAAATTCACATTCCCATGAATGTTGTATAAATCAATCTAACTCATAAGAAATGGATTGTAATTCTTATTATATAATAGCTAGTACATTTCAGTCTGAAATACTGTCTAGTTTTGAAGACCCTGAAATGAAGGATCTGCATTGAGAACGTCTTGGATTTTTCTGAATACATTTGATTATCTCCTGTTGCTGAAGAAGGGAAGGATCAGGAATCTACACCCTTAGTCAAAACGTCCCTGAAATCTCTATGAGCGCAGGCGTCGAGTTTCTTCTCCAAGAGGAGTCCGCACTTCGTCCTCCCTGCAGAGGGGCGGTGGGGACGAGGACGCTGGATGCGAATCCTCGATTCGAGAGCCGTCAGCCGCAGTCTCGCCGTCGCCGGTGGCGAGTCCAGAGGAAGCGACGGACCGCATTACGGACGTGATTTTTGACAAGTCGGCCGGAATCCAGCCTCTCTGGTCCGGCGGAAGAGAAAGAGAGGAAAAGAACTCAGGATCTTCTCAGGATAGAGTAAGGAGACGATCGGGAGTGCGCGAGAAGAAGAGCCCAAGGATGGCCGAGTTCGCCTTATTGTTAGCTGTGGCCAACTCCTCGGATTCTATATGTCGTCGTCGCCTTCGTCTCTCTCGGATGTAAGCCAACGTCACCCGAGATGACCTCACCGGCCGGGAAACCGGCGACGATTGCCCAGAAGGCGAGACGAAAGATATCCTTGCCATGGTTCCGACAGAGCTCGGTGGCACAGCCGCATCCTGTGCTGACCCGGCAACATACCATCGATACCCCGGGGTCCTTCCAGGCTCGACTCCTGCGTCGGCAACCCTCCCTCTCCCAGGTACCAGGTACTCCTCATCTTCTTCGGAACTCGAAATAGTCCGTCGTCCCCCAGGTCAAAGAACACGCGAACCCTGGGAATGCCAGGCTCCAAATTGCAGCTGATTTTCCTCCATCGATCGCTCCAACAGCTGAGAATTCTCTCTAAATATCAGGGGATGAATCGGAAAAATTAACTCTCAAGAATTACTTAGCTCTTGCCTTGGTTCAATCAGGTTGACTTGTTCTTTTTTTTTAAACTTACACACTTGGTGTCAACTCTCACTCAAACCATCGTTTGAAAATAGTAAAATATAGATAGTTGGTGTACTCTCTGTTCTTCATAATCGTAGCTTTTGAGAATTTTTAGTGCTTTTTTTAAAAAAAAACTGCAATCATTTTTTGAGAAGATTTAGAATCAAGTCATTTTCATATTTGGATTTAGAGAGATGAAAATTTACATCTTTACACTTAACAGTTTTCTATTTTGATATTGAAATAGTATTAAAATAAATATGTTTGTTATAGATAATTTCTCGTTAATAATCATTTTCAAATCTTAGGCTCGAAGTCACAGAATGAAGTAACAAATTGTTTTCAAGGTCATCCTAAGAATGTCCTTTTGCCTTTGATTCCGGTTCACCGGTTCAGGTTTTGTGGAGAGGCAGGCGTTTCCTCTATATATATTTTTTCACTCATCACCTCTCTCAAGATTTAGCACCCTCGTTATTTCTTATAGCTCTCGACTTTGGTCTCTCGCCTCCCCTTTTTATCTCTGATCAATCATTCACTTGCACATTTTGGTTCGTTTATGAGCCATTCAGATCTCTTACACGCAAGCTTTTAATTTGAAGGGAATAAGGGATCACATGTAAAGTGATATGAATAGAAAGAGATAATTGTTCGAATCTAGATTAGATTGATTCGAGTGTCACACATTTTATCGATGAACAGCCTTTGATATTTTTCCCGTTTTGTTGACGTTTAAAAATAGAAAGATTAGATTACTGAAATATTAAAACCTATATTTGATGGAAATATTTGACAATAGAATCATTTTATGTACTTTATCTAAAATTAATGTATCAATTTATTTATTAGAAGAAATAATTCCATTGTCAATATTTTGATTTATTTTAATTTATTTTACTTGTATAGCAGTTTTAGAGGAATGATTCTAATATTTCTAATATTTCTGCTTAGGATGCGTGACATTATACATATAACTTGTCGTTTATGAAATAGGATTTGAGAAAATTAATGTTTAGATATTATCTACATCTTTTTGATACCCCTGGATCCATAAATAAAATTAATTTAGTCCATGATGCGAGGGCTTTTACCAGTCCCCTGTAAGAATGATGAAGATTCAGTATTACAAGGACTCTTGAGACCAATAACGAAGAAAAAAATGTTGCTGAAGTAGCAAAACCTGGGGTGAATTGGACCTGTGGGATCTTAGATTCTAGAACTCTGCAAATAAAATGACATACAAGTGCAAGCCCAAAAAGATGTGAAATGTAAGATTTTAGGACAAGCTTTTATCACCGATCTTACGTTATTTTAAAGCATTCGTAATGCTAGAATGTGAATTTTATATTTTTTAGAAAGCAAATCATTTTGCATTTCAGTTTTAGAGGTCAAATTTGGTTTCAGTTTCATTTCACTTTTTAAGAATTGAAGGTTTTGAAAAAGTCGACATTTCAATAAAGGAGTTAAAAGCTTAGAAATTATAAAGACTTCACAGTCTTTCCCCTGTTCTCCTATTTCTCCCCTTTTTTGAAGAAAATTCTCCTTTTCTTCGTTTTTCACTTAAATACGGACTGAATCAATAAAACTCCATTAGAAAATTCAACTATTTAGTTGAGAATCTAGTTTTTTATTGAATGTAAACTATTCGGTTGTAAATTCATCTTTTTGGGTTGAAAATTTAAATATTTGGTTGATAACCCATCTTCTTATCAGTGATGTAAACTACTCAATTGAACGCTCATTTTCTTTATTGAAAATTCTATTTTTTATTTAAAATTCAAGCAGTATTATGTTGAGAATTTAAATATTTAGTTTAAAAATAAACTATTCAGTTGAAAATTCAGTTTTGGCTGAAAAATCAATTATTTTCTGTTGATTAGATCATATATTTTTTTTCTTCTCTTTACTTGAATTTATCAGCTTTTGTTTTATTTTCTAGTGACCGCTGAGATTTCTCGGCTAATGTTTTGTGGCAAGAACCGTAATTGACAGAAGTTGCATCGTTCATTTGGGAATTGCAGCATTGTGATTTTATAGCCTCAATGCTTTCTCAGTCGAAGGACGCAAAGTGGATCGATGTCCTCTCGATCTTGGCCGATTTTCCAAGCTGGCGAGGGGTCGGGTTGTGGCTTTGGGGTTCTATTCAAATGAAGGTTTCGAGATCGCCAGAGCTAAAGGGGCAAAAGTAACGTATTACTCGCTCCGGCGGTCTGCAAATTCAAAGACTATCACTCGCTCGTGGAAGCACCATGGTTTTATATCGACCAGAACTACACCACGTTGTTCGGTCAACCTCGGATGCATGGTTTTACATTCAATTCCCTTATTTCGAGGCCTCTCTGCACGTCGATATTCTTTTGGTATTTTATGATGGTTGCATATAAGCGCCACCATCAGGGGAAACCAGTGGCTCGTGGGATTATAAAAGCTGCTAAACAAATACAGTTAAATGACAGTTCACTTCCATTCGTCGAGCGATTTCGAGTTACCGGGTTTAATAACGAGGTGACAATACTCGTTTGTCACCACTGTCTGTTTTCCATTTTGCAGAGTTTTCAATATTCCGACAGGTAATGTGTCTATTATTGACATTTCCTTCTTTTTTTTCTATTTGATGAAGTAAATGGATTATGCTAATGCTTAACTATCCCTTCTATTTAGTTCGATTAACTCGTTATTTGCTCCAGTGAATTATTAAGATCGATCGATTAGTCGTTGATTAATCGCCAGATTATAGTTTCTTAAGTTTTTGAATAAATTACAGGGCTCACAGTCTTTCCCCTATTCTCCTTTTTTTCTCCTTTTTAAAATACCATTGAAAAATTCAAATATTTTTTCTTGAAAAGTCACTTTTTGGATGAAAATTCAAATATTTAAAACCTGTATTAGTTTTATGTACTTCGTAATTTCACGAAGTTTTGAGAGCATTTTGTTCTGTGAAACCTAAATAAATGAACATTTTTTCTCTACATTTTCTTTTTCAAGCATTATTTTAATTATTAGTTGGGGTCAATTATTTACAAAGAGAAATTCGTAACTATTTCAACGTTATTACTCTAGAACTCATTTCCATAAATGACAAACCTGGCGTGTGAGCAATCCTCGAGAGACTTCAAAAGACTCCTCCTGGAATATCTCATCAGGGAAAATTGTTTTTTTTTTCAACAGCTTCGTGGTTTTAAAATGTAATAAAATTATTAGTTCCACTTATTAAGGCTTCAAGCGATAAAATAACTTAAAAAAAAAATGTTAGAGTACTCGTAAACAATCATACGTTTATTCTGAAAAATGAAATGTTCAGTTTAATTTTTTTCTTTTTTTTTTATATATTTTGAGAATAGACGACCTTCTCACCTTCATAAATGTTTAAAATCTGGAAAACAGGGACATAACATTCTTTTGTGGAGATTAGCCGATAAAAAGAAAAACAACGACGTTTAAGAATTAAAGGGAGCAAACCGTTTTCTATTTTTACATTCCGACGGAATCTCTGCATTATTCATTGGACAAAATAGCACAGTTGGAGTCGAGTAGTGATAAAAAATAAAGTATCTCTTCAACTTTGTTCCTAAAAAATTCTAGAGGGAAATATGAATTAATAGAACCCAAAATGAAATCCTTTGTGAAACTGGATCTGTTTTTATAGTTCATAAATTGTTGTACTTTTTTCTGAAAAACAAAAACAAATCATCTAGATTCAACATTCTGTAATTTTTCAGACTGGAGTGGCCGAAATGACGTGGGTTGTCGCAGATCATTCAGCAGCGCCTGGTTCCCGGGAGTTGACCGTCACCAAGGGTCAGCAAGTTGAGGTTTTGGAAAATGGAAGCGGAAGTACCAGCAGCATAGGAGCCGAATGGACCTTTGTGCGATTGGCTTCAGCACCGGGTCAAGTCGACCCTCCTCTGGAGGGCCTTGTGCCAACTAGCGCCCTTAAACAACCGCCCACAGCATCTTGTAAAACATCGCCGTCCAGGAAGCCGCCGCCCGCACAGACTAGCGTTCAAATCGCTCAACAGACCTCCGTCACCTCCGAAGATACCGGTGAGTATTGATTTTTTCCGAGAAAATCGACACGAAACACCTGGGGATAAGCTAACTGTTAAATAATGCATGGCAAAGTTCTACTTGGAAAAGGAATGATTTCGCAGAAGTCGTTATCATGTTAAGAGTTTGAGTTGTATTGAGCTGAGATAACAATGATTTTTGAAGAACCCACGATTCTATTTAATAATTAGTACCGCTACAGACCGGAAACATGTCTAATTATAATATTTGTTGGGTAAAATGAGGAAAGCGAATTTTAAGTTTTGAACCTGAATTCAACATTCTTAGATGGGATTTTAAGTAATTTTTGGCGATTTTTAATAATGTATTAACGAATGATTTTGATTTCGGACTTTTGAAAGATTCCGTCATGATATTAAGTTGTATGCCTACCTATGTTCGACTTTTGTTTCGTTTTGTTGATTAGATACTTTTCTATTCTTTGACACTTGACGATAATGGGAATTGAGAAAAGAAAACTGCATTATGTGCAATCGTTGAGTAAAATGTAGACGGTGACGATATTGTACAAATGAGTAGATATTTGGAACACAAAGAAAGAGCTGATAACAGCTTTACTGTGATACTACCGATAATACGATTTTCTCTTATGGATCACGCAATTGTGAGCTTTTATTTTCTCTTACGACAAGCTCTTTACTTTTTTTGTGCTTTCTATGCACTTTAATATCAAAGTAGATTTGAAACCTTTTACTTCTGCTGAGTTTCCCGAGTTCTTTGATTTAAATACTGTTTGCAAACTGATGATAGGAATATTGAATTTTCGATTGTTAGGAGAAATTCAATTGAATGATATCTGAATTATAATTTGAAATCTCCTAATATTTCTAAATTATAATTAAGGTCTTTTAATTGAAAACAAATTTAATTTAAATTGACAAGAATTGATTCTACGAAAAAATAGACACGTGGAGATAGGACTCCTGTATTGTAAATTAATTTAATTTGCAGCTTCAAGGTTCGTTGATTCTTCGAAAACTCTTACAAGTGTGGAAGTAGCGATAGTGGTTCTAGTTTCTGATTGGTTACTTTTATTAAATCAAGAGGATATACCTCCTGATTTGAAATGGATTCTGTCTATTTTTTTCTAATTTAATTTCGTATATTTCTTGGTTTAGTTTCAGTTATTCTGAAATTCTGCCTCGTTAATTCGATCTAAGACGATTAAACTGAATAATTAAACTTCGCAGTGAGTTAAATGCTAGAGCCACCTGTTTTTATGCTCTACTTCCAGGAGGCAGTTTAGTTCTTCAAGGGTTAAAGTTCCACAACAACTGCGTTTGAGAGTCTCACTTTGAGACCTCTCAAGCGTTTCTCATTCATCTTCGGTCTCTCGTAGTAGAACAGAAATAAACACTTTTTCTGGTTCCTTGGATGGGTTGCTCCTGGGAGATGAAGCGGATCTCTCGAAGAGCGGCACTTGCGCCGGATCCTGTCGTAACCGGCATTTGGTTCTCGTATATGTACCCCAAGTCCGCACTCGATCAATACGCACCAGCAGTACGAACGTGTCCTTGACCAGTTCGCAGCTTCTGAACGATCGTCCGGTAGTTGCGCGACCTATGGCAATTCACTCTCGACACGCACCGCACTTGGCACACCTGCCGACACCTACTTCTGGTGTCAAAGGTATTCCGATTAGCCAGTACGACCTTTGCGTTCACAAATTGATTCCTAGAGGGATATCGACGGCCTGAAATACCTTTCCAAGAAAATACCAACCTTTGTTCTTTATTTGCATATTTATGGGTCGTCGCCCCTCAACAAAAATAGCTAGAAAAAATAATAGCAAGGTCTCTTACAGAATATTGACCTCGGAGCAGTCAGTTGGATTAATTTCATTCTCAAATTTTCTTCAGCAATTCGCAACTCAAAAAGCAATCATACTTGAAAACTTTTCAGTGACAAAAATGCACTAGGAAAAATGTTGCCAAGACCCAGTAATTGAAATTGGCAATGCAGCGAATTTTTCAAATTTCAAATTTTAAAATTGCCAATTATCAAATAAAAAATTCACTTTATTGACCATTTTGATTCCTGGGTCTTGGCGATTTTTTTCCTAGTGCATTTTTGTCTCTGGAAAATTTTCAAGTTACATACAAGTTAAAAAAATCTCCTGGCTACGCTCGCACATTCTCATTATGCGCTTCGCACTTCGAAATGTTTGAATGTCGCGTTACACATTACGCGAATGTAAAAAAAAAACTTTTCGAAACTCATTCTAAGTTTCTTAATTAGTTAAGTAAGATATTCCGTGCTGCACACACATTCTCATTAGGCGCTTCGCGCTACGATATATTTGAAAGTCGCGTTACGCGTGACGCGAATGTAAAAACATACTCTTCTAAACTCAATCTAAGTTTCTTAGTTAGTTAAATAAGATATTCCGTGCTGTACACTAGTCTCGATAAACAGGCAAAATAAATTTGAAGATCTCCATAATACGACTTAATTAGTCGTTCAAGTTGAATTAATTGAAATACTCCATAAATTTACCCTTTGGCAAATTGACTCATTAGTGCTGGAAATTATTGATTGGATGTTATTACTGTTCAGATCTAGTTTGTGGTTACCGGGATCGTTGGAATTAATTAGCAAATAAATCTATCTATAGGTTGAAGAGTCAATTTTAATGCTTTCATTAGCATCTTTTGATAAGTTTCATTAGTCAATTTTATTATTCAATTTTATTAGTTGCTTATTTCTATTCAGTAGTTAAAATCCATAAAAAAAGAAATTTATTATAGATTATCTGACTATTTCTTAATCTAACTATAGTTACTTCGATTCTATAATTATCGCGCAAGTTTCGAGGTGCGATAAAAAAGTGTCGGCCTCTTCCGGTATGCGTCAGGTTCTCAGCGGGTTAACGCGGACTTAAGTTATTTAATAATATTTATAACCACGATGCTTTTCTATCTCTTTTCCTCTCTTCACTGCGACCAAGGCGGCGCCCACGACGTTCGCACTTCACTTTACAGTTGAGTCTTTATCGCGCTTGAGCTCGAACGTTTTACGCGACTCAGCCAAAAGGCTTTAAAAAAAACAAACAAATTCGGAGATGTCCTGAATAATTAAAAACCATTCCATGTTCATTCCATGAAAAAGTTCCTTAAAAATGGAAATCGAGAAAACGATAACTTTCTTGAAATTATAGTTCCTTTAAATTCTTTCCAAAACTTTATATTTATTAAATGGTCACTTAATATATTTTTACTATATACTTTCTTTAAAGAAATCTTTGGTAGCTTTTTTTTTTTACTTCTGAGGCCATTAAAGACGTGTTTACTATTGTGTCAATTTTTTTCTGCTCGCGATTTTGGTGTGCGAGAAGGTGGAAGTGGTCTTATTGACGATATTATGCCTCAAGCATGTGCACGTGTATCTACCTCTTCGAGAAGAAATCACCCCCTTTCCCGAGATTCAGGTACAGGACTTGATTTCGACATAAATAAAAAAAAAAATTATCGCTTTCGACATGATTATTCGTCAGAACATCCGTTTGTCTTTCTCTCCTTGCAAGGAAAGATTGCATGAACTCAGACGCGATAAAACTTTAAATTCGATTTCTTTTGATTCACAGAATTCAAGATTCAACAATTATTTCTCACTGTATTTTCTCTGAGTGAAAGTAACAAGCATTATTGACGATAAATAAATTGTATTTGTTGAAAACAGTTGAAAATGCATTTGAAGTTCAGAAATTTGATGATGGAGAGTCGGGAATTGAAAAGCGTTCATAGTAAATTACGCTTCTTGTAAAGAGAACAATCAATTTAATGTACTGCAAAGCTTTCGAAAGATTTAAATTGAAGGACATATGTAACTTGAAATATATAACTGACGAAATTTTGGACAGTCATGCTGGCGCTGAGCCCTTCGTTTACGGAACTAGCACGTGAAAGGTGAACAGAACATTAAAACTCTAGTTATTTATAATTCCAAGAGGTCTTTGTCGATTTTCGAAACATTTAGGTAGAGACGATTTTTTAATCATTTTTTTTTTTATCACCGAAAATAGAATGATCAATTTTGAAAATCCATTTCATTTTATTTTAAATTTTAGTTATAAATATAATTAACTAACATCCAAAAAAACTTAAATTTCTTAGAGAAAATATCTAAACTATACCTTTTCCCTCCCCTCTTAGAGAAAGGGTATAATTATTTGATGCCCCCTTCCCACAAGCCCTTCTCTGTACTACCGATGTAAAGTTGGCCCCCCAATTTGATCGCTTGTTAGTATTTTTTGCCCAAATTTTGACGTTTAGTGGCCAAATTTAAAAAGTACTTAAAAATTTAGGTAAAGAGGCCCCCAATAATTTTTGCTGCAAATAAAATTGACAGTGAATAAGTTATATTAGAATTTTTTCTTAAGTCATTTGATTTTACTAAGGAAAGTATACAGTAACAAATAAAAATTATTATTCCTTCTTTGATAAGTAAAGATAATAAAATTCTAACAAAATATTTCTCCGCGAAGAAGCTGCATTGAATTTAATTGTCTTTAAAAGCTAACTGTAATAATTTAGTTTTTCAATAATTCCTCGTTTTATACTCAATTTTATAGTTGAAGAAGATTTCTTCTATTCTGCTCTGCATTATTGAAAGCTCGAATGCCAAGTGCGAAATAGGAAGTGTCTTTGAAATCGTTACCTCGCTTTTAATAGTTCTAGGCATTAGCTGCGACCGTTATCGGCGTTATAAAATAAATCGTACATATGGTATGGAATAAAATTAATCGTAAACGCATGACATGCGCTCTGTAGTTATACACTTGGGTGGTGTAATAAGATTCTGTAAATACAGAGATGCGAGGTTCCGCGATTCTGGGGAAGTGGATCAACATAATCCCAGGCATCCGGAAATAGCACAACAGAGAACAACCGAATAAATTGAAGCACTTCTGCTATTTAGATAGTAAGAGATTTGTATTTGTTGAAAATTGGACTTAAATTTTTAAAGGGTCATTGTCGTAGTACAGTGATTTATAAATGAGATTTCCCAATATCGTGACTATACTGACCAGATAAGATTACAGTTTTCTACTACTTCACTTGTTCGCTTTCGACAGAACACATTAAGTCCCTTTCAGGAACAACGATTTATGTTACATGTTTGAAACTGTAACTTAAATCCCATTTCGCGGAATAGTATCAGTTGTCAAAGACAAAGTAGGACTTGATTTCCCACAGGGGTGAAATTTTTTTCCGTTAGTGGACTTGGGGGTGAATTATTTGAATGAAATATCTTCGGAGGATGTCACTTTCGTTCTGAAAATAAAACTTTTGATAATTGATCCCTTCTTAAATTATATCTTAAATTATATTTTTAGATTTCTGATTAGCTATAAACAATTAGAATATTTTATTGTTGTTGTTGCTGTTATCTTGACAATTCGTGACACGATTTTAAAGATTCGTTTCTGAAGATTAGATTTCATGTGTTTTGCTTTCCAACCTACTCAATATAAAATAAATTTTCTTGGCTTTCATTCCTCAGATTGTCAAAAATGTATTTTTTCAGTTTGGAATATAAGTTCAATTAATTTAATTCAATGCGTTAATTAATTTAATTTAATTAATTAAATCAGTATCGATTAAAAACTTTTAATTTGCTCTGAAAATTATTTTATACCTAACACCGAGAAACTACTTTTGATTATGCTAATTTAGAATAATTTTTCGATCAAGAATGAAGACTTAATGTAGAGTTTATTTTTATCAAGGTCGCTCGTGCTTAAATATTTTGCATTCTAAATATGAAAATTCAAGGTAGAGGACTTGGAAAGAGGGTGAAGAGCTCTTCTTTCTTCTCCTGAAGACACATGATTTGAATCTTAATTAATTTTGAGACTTTCATATAGAACTCTTTATTTAATTGAATCGCAAATTGTTTAAAGAGTTTCAGTTAGTGACTGATTGCATTTAAGAAAACATAAGGAAACAATTAAAAATTATTTTGCGTAATGTTTAAAGTTTACGACATAATTACGCAATAATTCGTTTCAGACATCGGTTTAGCGATCAACTCCCACATAAGGTGTTTTTTTTTTTATATGACAGCTGCTTGTTCATTCTCTGTTTTTTTGTCATTTTCCAAATAAGTGGAAGCTCTTCGTATAATTAGTCTAATAACCGTAGTGGTTCTTTATTTAATTAGTACCTTTTCAGAAGCTTTTAGTTGGTCACATAAAAATGAATTCCATGAAAATGAAAAACGTAAGGAAACAAAAAGGTGGGGAGGATTAATTAAGTTTAAATATGAATATTTTCATTATGTAGTGAAAGTTGTAAGAGTATTTTTGTATTTATCAAGGTTGATTTTCTTTTTATTAGGTTTCTTGGGTGCTTGAACGGTATTTAAATGATATTCTTCTGGCCACTTCGATAAACCATGTGTAAAAGTGACTAACACTCGCAATCTCGACCTTTAGTTTGCTCGCCTTCTATGGTGACGCATCGGACATGGACGCATTGCGATCGTTATTAATTGCGATACACCGACGATAAGACAATTTTATTTTGTAGCGCTGGAAATTTTTCATTCTTTTCCTATCTTTATTTATTAGACAGTATAAATTTCAAGATGAAGAGCATTAAAAATTTCCGAGTTTTAATTTCGAAAATTTCAAATTTGACTTTTCCAACATGACAAGGAAAGACAAACAAAATTTCTGAAAATTGAAACATAATGGATTGAACGCTTCATAAATAAGCTACTCAAACTTGAGTTCTAATAGATGCTGACAAAACAAACTCGTTCAGACGAGAGCATATAAAATCTCTGCTAATAAGTTTGCATTAATTTTATGGCGTATCTTAATTGTGATCATCTCATAAAACTGCGCTTCCTCGTCGAGGTTTTTCTTTTATAAATTTGAATAAACAAATTTTCAAATCTATATGTATATAAATAGGCATCATAATTTTATTTGGTCGTGTGGAGACTTTTTCAATATGTACATCGATCGTTTTTTCTCATAAAAACAATTAAATTTAGTACTTAAAGTACTGTCCTACATTTTCCCTAAAATTAAGGATAAGTGGTAATTACCATAAGAACAAAAGTTTCGCTAACTTCACGATCGCAATAATAAATATTTTACACTAAAACTATAGGCCATTTACCTCCTGCGTGACAGAGAGGTAAATGGCCTAGTTTTAGTGAATAATATTTATTATTACGAACATCAATTTGGATAAACTAAATTGCTTTTATGGATAAAGTATCACATGCCCTTAAGGAAGTTTTTCTATTACATTCGTTAGACTTTACAAAATCGTACATACTCATAACTTTATTTTAAATTATAAATATTAGGTTAATCTCTAGTGTAATGTAAATTACGAAGTAAGTAATTTCATCATAAGATCGTAAGTTTTGCCATTTTCCCAATGGTGTAGGAGTGCATAGCTTTTATTGCCTGTTCGCGTGTTTTTGAGGTCGGTAATGCAATAGCACTGCACTTCCTGTAAAATTTGAGTAGCTTAATTAATATAACAACATGTGTTTACGCTGAATAGTTGGCTCGGTATCAAATATATTATAAAAGAGTTGGAGGAGCTGAATCTCACACCTCACGACCTCTCACCTCCATTTCCACTCCATCTCCTTTTTAGCCTTTAGCAGTAGCGTACCATCTAAAAATAATAAGAGGTCCTGACGTCAGAAGCATCCCCGAGGCCCTCGCTCTAATAGCATCCTTAGCGCGGAATATTGTCGATGTTGAAATCAAATCAAAGAGCAAGAGCTAGAGAGGGATAAGCAGATAGATTGATGGAGGAATATAGAGTGAGAGGTTGCTTATACATTATACAATATACACAGCCGGTTCTTTGCCTATTTCCGAGCGTCGGTTCTACTCATCTACTTTGTCGTCGAAATTTCGCAATTTCGCAATTGAAATTCTCATCTACTTCATCTTTAATGTTTCCAATGATTGCTATTCTGTAATCATCATTTCAGCAATTTAGTAAATTAAACTTTGAAATTCAGTAATAATTGAGCAATTAACTTTTCCTTCTTTTATTTATTTGAAAACTAGTCGAAATTGTTTGAAATAACATAAGAGACTAGCATTGATGATCTGCCAATCAAAAAATAACGTTTCTCTGTTCTGTCTGTTCCAGAAATCATTGGTAGTGATGGAAGTGGATCCGCAAACACTAGCTCACCCGGAAATAAGAGGAGAGGATTTAGTGGGTAAGTTCGGCCTCCTTCCCTACTGAGAAACAGTTTTACTTTTATATGTTTGTTGGGAAAACAAAGGATACTTTGTTGAAGTATCAAAGACAAGAATTCGGATAATCTAAGAAAGCATATTTCGAATTAAGGCTGTTGGATCTGAATTCTAAACTTAATAGTTCAATTTCTAGATTTTACTTAACAAATAATAGAATTAAATCGTTTTTATAAGACTACTCTCTTGAAAATTCTTAAGTCCGCAGTTGGCAGCACTGATTTCGATTCTAAAATACAGTCGGAAAATACAAATCTAACCAAGAGAGAATTTGCTTTCAGATTTCGAGAATTTATTTTGGATATAATCGCAATCTCTTTTCATGATAAGAAAAATATGAATGCGAGTCAAACAATTTTCACTTTAACATTTTAATTGAAAGAAATTTATGTCGAAGAAATAATTTTGCTTTTCTTTGTAGGAGGAAGTGGCTCCTGCCCCCGTTACGTAAACTCAGTCAAGGAAAGGTCGAAAAATCCTCGTCAACGGCAGATAGGCCTCCACCTCCGCCTCCACCACCCCCATTGCTCAAGAAAACCGGCTCGGATAAACGATTCAAGCTACCAAGTGGGGACAAATCGGCAGCTCGGGCCGCTTCCGAAGGTGAAGAGGAAGAGGAAATTGAGTATGAGGACGGAGAAGCTCCAGCCTTTCTCGAGCAGAATGGAGGCGAGGATGCAGAGGATGACTTTGAACTACCGCCTCCCATGAAACCTATCACGGAGCCAATCCTTGTGACAACCGGAAATGGTCCTCCAGACTCAACCGCTCCGGACGAGCTGCCCGGAAAACGAGTTACATCGTTGGTAAGTTGCCTAGAACTTTTATAAGAATCCCAAATTTATTTCAATGTTTTCCGTCCGACTTAAATTGTTGAAACAGATAGCGGCCATAAATCCTAGGTGCAAAGGAGTAAAACAGAATGGATAAAAAGCTAGATACGAGACAGAAGAATAATTCACACGTCAGCATCGCTCTCACTTTTCCCTTTTTTTTCTCTCAATGTCCCAATTTAAAATGGCATCGAATTGTTTTCACATCATCTTTGTATTTAAAGCACCTTTGATTCTAAAGCACATTACTTTTAAATTTTAATCAAATTGAATTTGTTTTTGTACATATTTCGAATTTGCAGAACACGGAGCGAACCATAAAATCTTTAGATGGTGCCACCCCGGCGGATATAGCCGAAATAGAGCAAATCGTTAAGGAAAGAATGGTAATTTTTTTTTTAATTATTTTAATCTTACATAATATTTTATTGCAACTTTTATTTCAGGCTTCATAGTATTTTCCCTGTTTTCCCCCTTTTTTCTCGTTTTTCACTTGAATCCGGATTGATTCAATAAAACCCCACAATGAAATTTAACTATTTTTACTTGAAAATTAATCTTTTTTAGTTGAAAGATCAAATATTTAGTTCAAAATCCACATTTTCAATTGAAAATTGATCTCTTTTTTTAAACAGCGTTTCAAATTGAATTCAATATATTAATTTTTATTAATTTTTTCAAAAAAATTTATGAACATTTTGTGCTATGAAGCCTGTCATTTAAAGTCGAAGTCGTTGCTCAGTTTCCAGTAGGGTAAAAGCTCTAGTCACGATTGAAGGTTCGCGTGCAATAAGGCAGGTCACTTTGAACTGGCGTTTCCATAAACTTTTTTGCAATGGAACTTTATTTGCACGCGAGCCTTTTAATTACAATAAGCAACGAGACGCAAGAGTAAGTTTTTTCATTAGAAGAATGGTATCCTTTGCATACAAAGCAAATCTGGTTCATTAAGGTTTATCGACCAGCTTCTTAGATCAAGGTGTTCATGGTGTAAATTTGGAAAAAGACTGCAAGTAACACTTCAATGTTAAAGCAGGGACTCGAATTTATGCAAATTGCTATGGAATATTTCAAGTACATGTCATGCCTCTTTGCTAATATAAACAATATAACCCGATTGAATTAATACCTAGGATATTTATAAACTACAGGAACAACATACGGAGAATCGGGAAAGGCACAGCTCGCAAATCAGAACTCCGATTAGGTCTTCAACCTCGACTGGTTCCCCAACGTTATCATCAACCGCAGCGACATCCGCCGATAGCGGATACAGTGGAGGAATGGCAGGTAGCACCTCGTTAACTGAAGGAAATGAAGATCCCGAGAGTATCGTCCTAGCAAGGAGACAATTTGTCATCAGAGAATTGGTGGACACAGAACGAGACTACGTTAACGATCTGCGACATGTAGTCGAGGGTTACATAGCTCTCATGCGAGATCCTGAAACTGACATTCCTCTTCCTGATGACCTCAAGGGCGGAAAGGACAAAATGGTCTTCGGAAATATCGAAGCCATGTATGAATGGCACAGGGAGTAAGTTTCAAAATTTAAACAATCATTAGATCTAATCCTTTTTAATTAAAACATGAAGTATGTTATTTTTTAGAGGAAATAATGCCTCACGCATTTTTTATGAGAATAAATATTAACGACTTTGCTTTCCAGTTGTTTCTTGAAATCCCTGGAGCAGTGTCTTGAAAGGCCAGAAGAGTTGGGTCCCCTCTTTAAGCGATATGAAAGGAAGTTGCACATGTACGTTGTGTACTGTCAAAACAAACCAGTTTCCGAGTACATAGTTTCTGAGTACATCGACACTTACTTCGAAGTAAGTATGCTTAGAGTCTATTTGCTCTCACTAGCCTCTTTTATTTGACTTGCCTAATCCAACTATCTTCCTTCCGTTCTTTTAGGAACTCAGACAAAAGCTTGGTCATCGACTTCAACTTTGCGATTTGTTAATCAAACCTGTACAAAGGATTACAAAGTATCAACTATTGCTTCGCGAGGCTCTCCGTTTGACTGAACGGACTCAACGATTTTCGGAAATCGAGGGACTTAGAGCAGCTGCTCATGTTATGCGCATCATTCCTAAAGCTGCGAACGACATGATGGATGTCGGGAGACTGCAGGGTTTTGATGTAAGAATCGCACTTGTAAATACCTTGAAAACTATTTATTAGTATTATCTTTATGACGAGGTTTACAGTCTTCCCCTATTCTCCTATTTTTCACATTTTTTTAAAGAATTTCTCTTTTTTCCCCATATTTTCAAGAAGATATCTTTTACAAACGTTGGTGCCTTTTCTCAGGGTAAAATTACAGCACAGGGTAAACTTTTACTGCACGGTCCGCTGATGGTGGCCGAACTCTCGGCAATGCCTTCTCGCGGAC
Source organism: Synergus itoensis (assembly GCA_904066005.1). Taxonomy (NCBI): domain Eukaryota; kingdom Metazoa; phylum Arthropoda; class Insecta; order Hymenoptera; family Cynipidae; genus Synergus; species Synergus itoensis. The sequence continues at coordinate 2,688,233 of CAJFCP010000116.1, read as the reverse complement.
GAGAGTGGCAAGTCTTTCTTTTTGAGCAGAACATAATCTTCAGCGAGGCTGTCGGAAAGAAAACGCAGTTTACTAATCCTGCCTACGTATACAAAGCTCATATCCAGGTATGCAAACGAGTCATGTATGGCCGAAACTTTGTAGTTTTAAAACTTTCTAGCTCTGAAATTTTAGTTTCCAAATATCAAATAGCCTACTGAACTTGAAAGCAGTCTTTGTTGGTTCAAAGGTGACGCGCACGTTTCCACATGGAAGTTTAAATCGGATTTTCTATAACCTTGATTTAAATATTAAATTACACTTATTGATTTTTCCCTCTAGGTAAATAAACTCAGTCTTGAAGACACTTCGGAAGATCCCGATAAGTTTGTGATTCGCTCGACGGATCCTCGGAAACCAGGTCTTGGATTCATTTGCATTGCTGCAGAAGAGAGTGGGCCACGCAAGCAGGAATGGGTGGATACAATCACTTCTATCCTGCAGACCCAGCGTGACTTCCTCAAGGCGATTCAGTCGCCGATTGCCTACCAAAAGGAACTTACCAAAGACCCACTGTAAGCGTCTCTACCCTAATACTCAACTCACTGACTCTAGTCTCTAACACTCGATCTGTGAATAGTCGTTCTGACATATTTTTGTATATTTTATATAAGGATACGAACGCTGTAAGCTAGACGACGTTAGTCGCCCCCGAATCGTTAACCCAAAGTCCTTCCTCTCTAGAAAAAAAAAACCCGTTGCCTACGTGCTCTTGGCTTCTTCCGAATTCAATATCTTCTTCGTCGTTGATTCTCTTTAAAAAATAAATTCACTCTAGCTCCCAGAGCCTCTAAACGCGTGGTAATCCGTTCCAATGTGCATATACACATACGTGTATGTATACATATAGACATAATTGATATATAAATATTATATATATGAATATATAAATAAATGGAAGCGCGTAACTCGGTTGAGGGCGTTTTCCTAGTACTGTGACGATGAAAATGTACGATATATTTATAATAATTTTAATAACGTTTATAAACGCGACACTGAAACGGTATGTCGGCAGTGTATGTACATAAAAACATATTACTCTTGGAAGGAACAAAACTATAATGGACTCGTAAGCTAACACTTTGTTTAGAATAAATCGTAAATTGACCAAGACTGTGATTCTGATGCATAATAACTCCTCATCCAAGCACCATCACTTCACCTTCCCTCAGCCCTAAGTGCACTAGACTAACTGCTTCTTCTTTTATGATTTACCAACAACACAGTACTACTTAAATGAATCCTTATAGCTTCACTCTAATTGCTTCAATGGAAATACTAATCCAGTTGAAACCGAAAATTTGAATTTTTCTAAACTCTGTTATATAGAAATAATTATTTAAGGGTGTTGGATTCAGGTTCTAAATTAAAAATTATATTTCTCCAACTAATATTAAAAACTGATATTTTTTTTCCCTCTACAGTAGTACTCTTTTTAGAAATAAAAATGTGCCTGTAGAGAGAAAAAAAATGTTTAACTTGGTTTCAACACTCTTAAAGATCTAAATTCTGAGTTTAGCAAAATAGTTTTAGTTTCTGTACTGTACTAACCGAGGTAACATTGTTACTGGACCTTTAAACTCTCGTACATTCAGGTTGCGATCTCAAGAAACTGCATGCTTAATTTTTCATTTCCACTTTAATATTTGTTCGACTGATTTTTTTTTCAAATAACTATCGTTTTCCGGGTTATCGTAACCTGATTGTACGCATGGAGAATTTTTCTCCGGTGGTACTGTGTTTGGCATTCATTTATAATTTGCTGGCGTACAGCCGTGGTGCGACTTCTGAACCACTACCAACCCTGACGGTTCCTGGAGCAACGAATAAGGAGAGGGATTGCCAGCGAAAGACGCAAGTTATTCAGCGATCTCGAACTGGAGGGTTGGAGAACTTGGAGTCTCCAAGAACACCGAGTCCAACCAAGAGCAAACTTAACTTCCTGGAGGGATTCAGAAACACTCTACGAGCTCGTTCTCCAGTTCGTTCCAGTTCCGTTCCGGTGAGAGTCAAATGTATCTGGCACGCATCCAACAAGCACTTGGGTTCTCGATCTGTGACTGGTATTCTTATTTACAGCAAAGGGACTCCTCTGCTTCCTTCTCTTGATGTCTGTCGCTAACTGCTCTCTATTGCATTGCCTTCTGTTGTTGCGACAGCAAACCCGCGTACCTCTATTATCGACATGAAAGAATGAAAGGCGAGAGACGTATCGATTAATAGCTTCTGTTTCTGATTAAAATGCCTCTCGCTATCCTGTGCTGATCAGGAAACGCTGGAAGGATTGGTCGCGTAGTAGAACTTATCTAGAAAACGCTAACTAGCATGTTGGGTAAAGGTTCTGCTATTGGTTCTCTTAATACTACTGCTTCTACTATTTGTTATTGAATGCTACTATATAGTTCTGGTTACTACTACTACTACTACTACTCTACTACTACTACTATTACTAGTAATACTTACTACTACAGTTATTCTTACTCTTCTCTACTGCTTTCAATGCTACCAGTATTTCTACCACTATTTCTACTCTTAAGAATACTACAATACCAGGTGCTGGCGACAGCATGTGATGTCGAGGCATGAAAAGGAGCATGTTGACCACGTTCATCAGGGTTGATTTTGGGTCTTAAGTTCTAAACAGGTAATATTAATCATATAACCTTATACCGAGGGGTTAAGGGTGTTGGATCCAAGCTCTATTCTCAAAATTTAATCTCTTCGTTTTACTCAACGAATATTAAAATTTTAATTATATTTTCGCTTTGTAGGCAGAAATGATATCTTCAAGGTCAAAACTAAAACTAAAAATGGGCTCCTCCATAGAGTGAAATAATATCTAATTATAATATTTGTTGAATAAAATAAAGAAATCGAATTTTCAGGTCATAACTTGGATCCAACAATTCATCAGAATTCTTTTGAATTATTTTGAATTCTCAATAAAAGTGTGCAAAATCAATTTAATCAATTCCAGTGATCAATTCCTCGTTTGTTAACAAAAATTGTCAAGAATTTTAGATCTCTAAGGATACTTTCATACGATTGTCAGTCAGCAGTTAAATAAACTCTGATTTTACTTTTGATTTTCACAATCTGCAGACGGTGAAAAATTTAGAAAGAGATAAATTATGGCGTCGTCACATAGTAGAGTGAGAGTAAGAGAGTTTATCTGGCTCCTGACTAACAATTGTATGAAAGGACCCTAAAATGGTGAGATTCAAATAATCCAAATTATCAGTAAATCTAAAACAAATTTCCTTAGGTTGCACCAGGTGCTCGGGTGCGATTAGCAGCAGATTGGGGTGCCCTTCGTGCCGGAGAGGAGTTTATAGTGAATCGCTTGGACGGAAACGGGCTCGTTGTTTCACCTTCAGAAGGTGCCAAGGAAGAATCTTGGATTCCAGCTAGTCTTATTCCCAATTCCTCAGTCAGTCGTGCTTGGTCTTTTCGCCCAAGGAAGCTGAACTCTGATAAAAGTTCGATCTCAGATTCTAAGAGCGACATTGGAAAAACACCACCCTGTGTTTCCAGTGCACCATCGCCCATAAAAGCGAATGCTGGCGAAGTCGCAAGACTCGCAGTTCAACTGTCAGGAGCAGTCGAGGGTGCTGTCGTCTCCTGGAGAAGGGAGGGAGAGGAGCTCTGTTTCGAGCAGGACGATCGACTTCGACTTGGTCAAAGCGCTGGATTCTATTATTTAGAAATTTCCAGGTGCCGACCATCTGATTCTGGAGTCTATCAGTGCAATATTCAATGTGAAAATGGATCGTGCTCAAGTTGCATTGCTCTTCGAATCACTGGTTGGTATCAAAATTAAGTTTTATTCTCAAAGGATTGAGATTGATTTGATTTGCGTCAAAACTGTATTTTTTTTATCAGGAGGAAACGGGACAACTTGGGCCCGAGTTTTGGATTCGAGTCGAATCGAGGTTGATTGGGAGGATCGAGAAGTGGGGAAATGCAGTGTCGAGTTCAGATCGTTGCCCTCTGCCAACTGGACATTAGCACTTGAAGAAGTTGAGGGACCTCCTGTGTTTCTGGATCTATTACCAGGAACTTCGTATAGTTTTCGAGTTGTAGGTAAAAATGGAATCACGACATCTGCATCACCAATAGTCAATCTTCCCCTGGGTGACAGCACTGCTTGGGAAGCAGAACAATTCGTTGCTAGGTATCTAGAGTTGGATGAGCTTGGAAAAGGACGATTCGCAGTCGTTCGTCGAGCGAGGGACAGAGGAACTGGACAGGAAGTTGCACTGAAACAAACACCCAGAAGGAAGCAGTCTCGATCTTTAACTCGAGCTGAGTACGATTTACTAGCTTCTACTCATCATGGAAATATCGTCCGTGCCTTCGCTCTTTTCGAAAATGCCCCACAACCTGGAGTCGACACAATCGTACTAGAGTTGTGAGTTATAAAAATATCAGAAAAGAGTATTTTATGGAGAATTACAAATTAAAGAAAATAATATACTTTTAAGTATACCTTAAAAACTGTAAAAGTGCCGAATTTTGAATCAATTAATGTGAAGTTATTACACAGCATTTTAGATTCTGAATTATTCTAATTAAAAATTAATGTTTCAGAGTTCGAGGCCCAACGCTCTTTTCATATTTGAGTAAAAAGTCTGAATACACTGAGAGTATGGCAAGTAAATTCGCGAATCAGCTTCTCTCAGCTTTGCAGTGGTTGCATCGGCGTAATAGTTCTCATTTAGATCTGAAACCCGAGAATGTACTAGTGGATCAAGAAACGGGGATTGTAAAGCTTATCGATTTAGGAGAAGCTGTACGAGGTCCAGTCGACGAGGTTGTGCCTCCAGCTGACCTGGAATTTGCAGCTCCTGAATCCGTTTTAGGAAGACCCACTGGGCCTTACACAGACATGTGGGCGGCCGGAGTATTTATTTATGTACTACTTAGGTACTTTCTTTTTTCATTTTAGCAATAATTTTATGTTACTTAGATTCTCAAGGTGTAGAGCGGTTTGGGAAATCAGGAAAATAAAGAGATAACCGGAAAAAAGCCAAGAATTTTATTCAAGATTGGGAATATTTTATTCTACCTCAAAATGTTATTGACTCGAGATAAATGAGAAATAGGCAACTTGAAATTGGTCGCGAAGAAATCAGAAAAAGTCGGAGAATTTGAAATTGCCTGATCACTCGACATCTTGATTTTAAAAAGATTAAATCAATATGATTTATTGTACATTGTAATATTTAAAACCTATGTGTTTCTTTTTGTTTATTTTCAGTGGCCTTTCACCTTTCTTAGACGATTCAGTAGAAGAAACTACTGCAAATATACTGAAATGTGATTTTTGCTTTCCCGATGAGTACTTTGAAACAATATCAAACGAAGCCAAGGATTTGCTTGGCCGATTATTATATTTGAGAGGAGAGGAACGAGCGACTGCGGAGACTTCCTTAGCGTCTTCATGGTTCAAGGTATTAAATATTTTATTGTAGTAGCTATAGAATTTTATAATATTGCGACGTTTAAACAATGTCGCGAACTTTTTATTTAAGAGGATCTCTTACTTTTGTCAGGTTTCTAAAGGTGCTACAATATCCTCGTCTCGAATGGCAGCCTTTACGGAACGTAGAGCACATTGTTCAAAAACACATCGAGATCACCGTGACAGTTTTTATTCATAAAAATTTTTAAGAATGCAATTAATAGAATGTAAATAAAAAGCATATTTAAATTTTTTAAGCCGAGTAATTCTTTGTAAATTAAGGAGAAATACTTGTCATATACTGAAATCAAATTATTAGTTATCATTTTTTAAAAAGCGTCAAGTACTGAAAAATGATATAATTTATAAATATTCCTTGAAATTCAAAACTAACTGGTATATGAATTAATTTAAGAAAGTAAAAATATTAAATAAGTTATTATAGACCATTTTTTATTGAATTCTTCAGAAAAGTCTTTTAACGACGTTAACGCCAAAGAATTTTTAAGACCATTTTCCTTCATTCAACATGAACATTTTTTTAACTTGGTATTCTTTGGAAAAAAAATTAAAATTTTTTATTTTTCATCTGGAAATTATAATATGAATATCATTATTCATTAGTTAGATTAATTAATTAGATACGCATTTATTATAAATTTTAAAAACCAGATTATATTGATTTTTAATTCATGCACTTGGAATTCGTGAGGATGCGACTTGTTTTTTGTTTCATAATTCTGTAATTGATTCTGTTAAAATCAAGATCTTCATAGGCAAAATCTGCAAATTCATTGGTGGCAATCCAAAGCTCCTCTTCATCGTTTCCGGTTCTTGAGGTTGGAAGTACTTTTGCTGATGTGACCCATCTTAATTTTTCCTCATCCTTATCAATAATATCCTTAAAGAAGAAAATGTAAGTGATTAATATTTCGTAAATCTTGAAGAAGCAATGCTTGTATTAGACATTTTTATGAAAATATTGTTTCAGGCTTTACAGTCTTTCATCAATTTCCATGTCTTGAAGAAAATTCCCCTTTTCTCTTTTTATTTTTTATTTTTATTTTTTTTTTTTTCATTTAAATGTTGATTGAACTAATAATTAAAATCCCATAAAAAAATTAAACTTTTCTGGTTATCATTCAACTATGATATTTAATTAAAAATCTACTTTTTTTTATTCAAAATAATTTATTCCCTATTATTCCCCTATTTTTGTAAAAATTGATCATATATCTGTTTTGAGGGCATTTTGTTGTGCGGCGCCTAAAATACATATATTTTTTTTAAATTTAATTTGTAATTAGGGATTTCAAGATTAATAAAAGGTAATTACAATATTATCAGTAGTCAGATTTTGGGCCGAGTTCCAGCAACCAATGGCAGTCAATTCAGTAAGACCCAAGAAAAGGATTCCTTGTGGACTGTAAGTCATAGCAGCTGCAGGTGATGGAAGTACATCCTCATACAATGTATAATTTACAGTTTTATTATCACTCGGTTTTTCAGATTCAGGTGTTTTCATTGTAAAATCATATAGTAAACTTAAAATATCGGAGAATTGTACGTCTTTGACATCAGATGATGTAGCGATTATGTCATCGATTTTGACAGTGAAGAAATTTTCAGTTGCTGTTGATTTCAATGCCAAAAGTTGAGGCTTGTTATCAATTTTAGGTGATACTGCCATGCCAAAAGTATTGGGATTTGTGTATAAGTCTATTTTATTTATTGTTATCGGACCTGGTAATTTTTCCTTATCTGGGCCATTCAAACGCCATAATTTATTTTTATTCCTATCCCAGACGACTAATCCACTTCCACTAAAGTAAGACATATAAACCTAGAATTTATACAAAATTTAATTTTATAAACCTAAAATTTATTTAACTTATTTATAGATGAATCATTAAAATCAATTTATTTATGTTCAATTTGAATTAATAAGAAATTACTAATGAAATTGTTCCGACTCATTTATTAATTCATTTTAGTAAGCATGTTTACTATTAATTAGTTGAAAATACTTACAAAAATGAATTAGTAAAAGAATTGGCACTATTTCCTTATTAAATTCTTACTAATTCAGATTGAGAGAAACTGCAAATTTTTTACTAGAGAGCTCTAGAACTTACGTATGTATTTTTACACCACCACCCTCCGTCTGATTGAACAACCATATTCTCCAAATTACCCTCGCCGTCTCGATCTTCGTAAAATTCTTCAGGGATATTTATTCTCAATTCTAATTGATTAGATGATAAGTCAAACATCATTAATTGAGCGGGACAGACTCTTGTATACAAATCATAGAGTCCGGTGTCAAAAACCCATAATTTATTGCACTCATCTATCTAGAACATTAATTAATAATTAGTCATTAATTCAGGCTTGACACTATTTCCTCTATTTTTTGTTTTTCCCTTTTTTTTTTTTAACAATCTTAGGCCATTTCCCTCTATCTTTATAAAATGGAGATAAATGGCCTAATTTTAACAAAAATATTAAATTCTAAATGAATCAATAAATAAAAACACCATAAGGCTATATTAGGTAAAAGTTTAACTGTTCCGTTGAAAATTAATTGCTTTTTTTGTTAAAAATTTAAATTTTTACTTGAAATGTTATTGGTTGAAAATTTTTAAAGCAATTTGAGCTTTCTTTGAAGCCTGTTCATTAATTTGAAAAATGAGCAAAAGTCACCGAATTTTTACTTCGAGATTCAGTAATCATTTGTTATCTTTTGAGAGAAAAGAAATCTCACTTGTATTCTATAAACACCACTTATGCCAATGCAGTCATTTCTCATGTGCCAATTCCAATCAGGATAAGGCACCAATAAAGGTCCACCTTCTCCTTGATTAGTTGAAACTGTGTTCAAAGTAGCAGGAACTTCTTTATTCTTTTGTACAGCGACGAAAACTCGTCCATCTGTAAACGGAAATTGAGTGTTAAAAATTTCAGTCAAAAGAAGCATTTCATTTACAGTGATTTCATTTTCAGTTTCAGTGATAATAAGAATTTTATAGAATTTTAGAACATATGCGAGAATATCAATCTATGTAGTGTGTACCTTCTGCTACATCGAAATCAACGAGGAAATTTTCAGCTTTATCATATCGACTATTATTCATAATATCCTCCATTCTTCTATGAGTGTCATATTCATATTCAAGGAATTTCCATTCATGAATAACATCAAATGCTGAATGGTTTGTAGCCAATGGTTTGGTTACTCCTGAAGTTATTAGTCCCAAAAAGAGGAGAGGAAATATTATTAAAAGCATTTCCTCTTCAAGGTCGATATTTTTAAGAATTTTCCTGAAAGCAGGTGAATGGTGTTAATTATCATTTACACTTTTATAAAAAATGTGTGAGATTAAGGCAGATAACATTTATGTAATGCAATAATATTACTATCATTATAAAAACAAAAGTGTGACTCATCATACATACACAAAATTATAGTAGTTATCAGTCATACGTCACAATGAATTTTAATTTTAACATTTTAATACTGTAAAATTTTGATATTGATAATTTTGCATTAAATGAGCCATAAAGTGAATGCATTTTTTTATTTTTTAATCTAATTATTAACAACTCGTAAAATAATGAACATTTTTTGTACAGAAAAGAGTATTAAAATTAATATATAAATGTGGTTTATATAATATATTTATATAATATATTTCTTTAAAATGAACCGAGAAATATTACAAAATCTTGATTCTTTCAGAAGTTATTTTAAAAATCTGTGTAGTCGACTTTCCCAAAAAATGTATACCTTCTCATTAATGAGAATGTAAGATTAAAAAAAAAAAGCGAGAAAACATAGAAATTTTCCTTTTTTAAAAGTATGTTTTACATAATTTATATAGGTAATAACAAAACGTATGGTTTTTTAGATATTATAATATTAATACTTACGAAAAGACGGCTTAACTTTATCTGCACTTATGCCACAAAATATTGCGATGAACCGTAGAAAAATGACCCTGAATTGTTATGATAAACTAAACTTTTAATTTCAAAATGCGGCAATTATAAACAAACAAGAAATAGATAATTGAAACCTGTTATAATATTACTTTTTCACGTATGGAGAAAGGAAATTTTTAAAATGGTTAGTAGTCTTATAAAAGATAAAATTTAATTTTAAATAAATATTTCTACTACAGCATATTTAGTCAACCTAGTCAATACCAAATCAATAATTACAATAATTTCTAAAATAATCCTAAATTGCAAATAAAAATACAGTACACTTAATATTTATGTATTTAAAACTTAATTCTTTTAAGTGGAAAATGAATTGCTTGGTCAGACATGAAGCAGAATTCACGTTCCGTGAAGCACATTAATTTACACATAGGGTGTTGTTTTTCAAAATCTTATTGCCTTATAATAACTTGATTTTCCACTCAAGAAATAATTAAAATAATTAAATTAATTAAAATATTCAAATAATTAAAAAAAAAATTAATTGTAAAGTAAACTATTCGGTTGAAAAAACTTTTTTCTGAAAAACGTAAATTGAATTCCATATGGCATAGAATTTCCATAAAGTAACTAGTTTATAAAAATAAGAATTTTTTTTTAATTTTTAAGTTCTTTATTAATAATTATGATTATGAAAGTTCTAAATGAGAGAAGGAAATAGTAATAACGTGAATTGTAGAAAGTAGATTTTCTTGATTCAATAATGTGACATTTTCTTGCTTCTGAAATATTCCCCCTCTTGCAAAATTATACTGTCTTGCTGATTTAGCAAATGTCAAGCCACGTTAGCTCTCGACAAGCTAGTGACGAGGTAAATTAAAGTAGATTATCGTACTCAAGAAGCAAAACAAGACATGTATTTCTCCCTACAAAATACAGTTTTTGTCATTTTTTGTTGTCTAGAGTTTCTGTCTTTTATTGAATTCAGTTCAGCATCATGGAATTTAACTTCAGTGAATTTACCAGAGGAAGTTCTGATTTGGAGGTTCAGCATTTGGAGAAACAGAGCTTTTTTGGCAATTCCAAGGTGCTCATTTTTTAATAATATTATTTGTCAATTAATTTATAATTCTTAATCAAATTTCAAAAGTAATCATAACTTTTATCACATTAATTTTAACCATTTCATTCGAATATAAAGAATAAATTAAATTAATCTTTAATCAAATTTCAGAAGGAGAAATGATATAATAAAGAAGCGATTCACACTAGTTGAGGCAACCTGGCCGGAAACCGGATGGACAACTTTTCCTCTCTCGCCCTTTCCAAATTCTCATTCTCAATTGGCGATTGATAATTGTTTTTATTTTTTAAGATGCGTGGTAGCCTTAGACATTGATTCTCGAGGTCGTTTATGGATTTTGGATGTGCCAACAGAAAAAGGATGTCCGGCCAAAATAATAGTTTACGACCTACGAAGGAATGATCAAGAGGTTTCTAATTAGGCACTTTAATTCATTTTTTTAAATTATTAATTATTCAAATTTGAGTGCTTTAAGCTTAGGGTGCTCTCTGAAGTTTCTAAAGTTTAATTCAACCAAAATTGAATGGCTTGAAAAAATTAATTTAAATTTGAATGATAAAAAAGTTATACCCATTGCTTAAAATTTCGATTTTATTTTAGAAAAATTTAGAAAAAGTTTGCATGCAATAATATATAAACTTATTTTTAAAGTTAACAAGAAGCGAATTAATAGATGTCCCTACCAGAAATTTGAGAGCTCTTGTTGTTGATTCTGGATCTGGATCTTCTGATCCCAGAGCTTATATTGGTGATCCTGGTGATGAATCAATAATTGTATACAGCTTAGGTATTATGAAATTTCTCATTAATTAATTCATACCTTATTTAGTTTTTAACATTATTATTTAAATTTTTTAGGTCGACAACGTTGGTGGAAAGTAAAATTACATCACGGTCCAGATATTCCAAAAGTTTACAGTTCGGATTTGACAATTTCTCGTAAAAATTCTATTCTTTATCTCACAGGATATCCTTCACATGATCTTTTCAGTGTTGATTTGAAGGAATTAAAACACGATGATGAACCAATTATAGTAAGGAATCATTTATTTAATAGAAAAAATTACTATTTAATATACAATATTTAAATAATAGAATATATAATTCACTTTTAAATAAATACTAACAGATTAATTTTAATTTTTTAGGGAGATATTCAAAATACAACTGTTTTTTGGCATGGAGAAAAATTAGGTGCTTCTTCAGGATTATTTTGCGATCAGAAAGATGG
>CAJFCP010000116.1:2664275-2676073 GCA_904066005.1 Synergus itoensis | reverse complement strand
CTTCATTATTTCCTGATAACCGAAAAAGCCAGTGTTCGATGGGACACTCGACTTGATTTAATCGTAAGTCCTTTGATAATTATTTATCCTTCAAAAGAAAATTTAAACATTTTTCTATTTTCAGGCGGAAAATCATCTCGTTCTTCTTCAAACTGAAGATATTCCATATATTACCCACTACGTATCCGATGCAGAAAAAAATGTCTGGGGTATGGTAAATTCCTGGTACCCTTTTAAAAAAGGGAAGCAGTACTCAGGAAATTTAACAAGAAAACTGAAATCCAGAACTGTGAAAATTTTTCAATACAATCAACATGCCTTATAGTAAATATAGAAATAGTCATTAATTTATTAATTTATAATGTACAATGAATTATGAATGAATAGAAGATTTTCAAACGTATATCAGGTAGTGCTTACTTCAATAATTGGTTTCAATAATATGACTGCACTGACAATCCTAGGCAACAGTTATTACAAAATAGAATGATAGATTTGATCCCTGAGAAAAAGTCAATTTAAGTTCTTTTACTATTTGCATAATACTGAAGAGATTTTAATGGAGAATGCAATATGTCTATAGTGCTTTATTGTGAAAGTTGAATAAGTGCCTAATTGAAGGGTTACATGCAATAACCGGTTATAGAATTTTAGCACTCAATTTAGTTGGCCCCTGAGAGCTTTAAAAATTTTTTTTTTATAATGAGGAATAAAAGATACGGAAGAAAATTTCCAATTTAAATATGTGTTTTAAAAATTGAAATTCGAAAAAAAATTTTAAAGGCTCTCAGGGGTCAACTAAACCAAGCCCTAAAATTCTATAACCGGTTATTGCATGTAACCCCTCAATTATTATTCGTTTGAATCAAAAAAAAAAATTAATAAATCCTGATCGGAAAGTAATTTTATTTTTGCATAATTTTTATGTGAAATTAATTAATTCCTATTTTTAAATGTATATTTTCATGAGCCATTCAACATGCTCGGATGTCTTGCTTATTTAGCATTTAATTCAAGAATTCATTAAATCTTACTTGATCCACATGTTTATCAAGTTTCTCGATTCTATCGCAAGAATCGGATGTTTAGGAAATTCGTTTGGAAAATACCCGAACCTTACGAATTATGAATGATAAAATACGTATCTGTTTTATACTACATATTTATTAAATTAAAAAAAGTCAACAAATTACTATATTGAGTGAAACAATTATTTACAAAATATTCTTTTCGGAACAGAAAAAATTTCTTATGAATCGGAAGTACATGAAACACAAAAGTTAATTTAAACATTTATTAACTGGCGTAACTCAATTTAATTTATACTCAGTCTGTAAAAATGAGCTATTCTGAAAGGATTGAGTGAAACTTGATTCAAAAGTAGATTATTTTATATCAAATATAAAATCAAATTTATATTAATAATTTAATAAAATTTTATCTATAGAGGCTGAAAAATGTCGCGAGCTTTGGTATCGATTCTTGGAATTGCAATTTCTTTCACGTCAGCAAGTGAAGTTTTACGAAACAATATGAACAATTTTCAATGGAATGGAGGACCTTATGATTGGCCTTGTGAAGCGACCAAAAGTATTTTTCAAAATACTGGAAAATTCATTGGAAAAAATATCATTGCGACGAGAGGAGCCATTTACAAAGATGAAGCATTTTTGGCACTTCCTAGGTAATTTTCCCCCGATTTTAATTTTTCTATTAAATATTAAAAAATGTATTTATTTAATAGTAAATAAAAAATTTTCTTTTCAGATACAAGTCAGGTGTTCCAGCAACTCTGGCGAAAATGTCATTAAAGAATAGAAAAATATACTCAGTTTTTCAACCTTCTCAAGCTCATCTCTCAGCATTTCCCACTTGGATTTTTCAAGAAGAAGGACTCTGCAAATCCATTCAAAATGCAGTGGATATTTTTTTGGATCCCCAAGGCATTCTTTGGGTTTTGGACACTGGAGTCGTGAACACTCTAGAGGAACCGATTCAAAAATGTCCACCTAAAGTTGTTGCCATCAATGCAAAAACTGAAAAGGTAGGAATTCAAGAGTCACATAATTTTTTATTTTTAAATACATATCCATTATTTTAGTAAACAATAGTTGACTATTTTCTCTAGATTAAATTTTCTAGACCAAAAATTGTAAATTAATTTTTACAGATTGTGAAGATCGTCGACCTCAAGAATTTGACCAGTCAGTCTTCTCGTCTTCAATATATCGTTGCGGATTATAATTCCGATGGAAGAGTTTTCATCTACATTTCTGATGCAGCTTCTGGTTCCATTTTAATCTACGATGTGACATCTGATCGAGGATATCGAATAATTCTTCCCAATATTGTTAATCAAGGTTGCGACATTCAAAATGTTCTTTACCTCGCTCTAATTCGTCATTCTGATGGTACAAATTGGATCATTTTTACTTATTTATGTGGTTCAAAAATCTTTTCTATTAGAACTGATTATCTTCAAAGTGGAAAAGCTAGTGAAAAAATGAGGGAAATTGGAGAAAAGGATGATAATGGCAAGTATCTCTTTTTTAGATATGAAGGAGAACCAGATATTTACAGATGGGATACTAATTTTAATTTTAATGAAATAAATTTTGAAAAAGTTTATGATGGAAGTCAATTTAGTTTACCTACTCAAGTCATGGCTGATTTTAAAAGAGGCAGAATGAGAGTTTTAGAATCTAATTTCCCTGATTTTATTCAAGGAACTGTTGGTTCTGGGACTAATCAAGCTTTAAATCTAATTTAATTTTGTTATTAGACTAAATTTGATATTTATTAAGGGCATGTGGGCTTTAATTTAATTTAAACTAAAGCCCATAAGGGCTTTAGTTTCGCCAACTTTACGCTCCCAATAATAAATATTTTTTATTAAAACAAATTTATTACTACTATTTTTAATCGCATTAAAAAAAAACGCGTGACATCTTGGAAACAATAAAAAATTATAAATACTATTTTTAAACCATTTTATCACATACAAATCTTTTACAAATGAAGGTTATATTACTCTACAAAAAGGTCACTTGGACAAAATTACATATAGCCATTCTCTCCTTTTCCATTCTCCGAACGGTAACGCTCTATCGAGCGATCACAGGATAAAAACCTGCGATAAGTTTACAAATAACTATAAACTATAACCACTCTATAAGTTTACAAATACATTCGCGTATCTTTGAAAATAATTAGAAGGCATGGCCAACATTTTACAAGACCTTTAATCCAATCTAGAAATATGAAATGATTTTTTTATTATTTTTTTTTTTTTGCGACACTAGAGCATATATTGATAACGATAATGGAAAATGGATGCTGCATTGATAATGAGAGGGAGGAGCAGAGGGGCAAGAAAAGAATGCAGAAGGGATAAGAAAGAGTGGAAAGAGGAAGTGAAATGGGAGGGGGAGGAGATTAGAAGGTGATAGCAAGATAAAAAAAATGTTCTAGATTGAGGGGGGGAAGCCAGAAGCGAGTTGATTGTAGTGCAAAATAGAGGAAAATGAGAAAGAGGAGTTAAGAGGAGGTGATGATGGGGAGAGATATAGAGAGGGTTTATTTTTTGAATATTAAAAATCGGTCTTAAAAAATGTGGATACTTTTTTTATTAATTTTTCATTTCATTATTTAAGGTAATTATTGAAGATTTATGAAACAAGATACAGTAGAGGATTGAATTCAGATCGAGTTCCAGTTTAAGAGAGAGAAAGCTTTATATATTTAATTACGAGGGTGTTTGAGGATATTTGACACTGATATATTTCTAATTCCCATGTATCAATTTAACAAAAATGTTGTAAGTCTTGATTGAAGGATAAAGACTTTCTAATCTAAATCCTACAGTACAGTAATTTTAAATATAATTTAATGTAATTTTAAAATTGTAATTGTGATATTTTTAAATTTTAATTTGATCGAGTTTCACTCATCATATATTTTCACTTTTGAAATATAAACTCCCTACGATTGTCAAAGCAGATGAAAGTTTAAATTTGATTTTCAAATTAAACTGTCCGTTAAAATTGTACGGTCATGCTGAACTCAATGTGCGTTATTTTTACTGTAATTACTGAGTCTATTCGGTGAACATATTCTACTTTAAATTCCTAAGACAAATTCTAATCTGTCAAATGGGTATGACGAGGATTGAAAGTGAGAAAGTACCACACGCACATTATTTTTTACTTTCATTTAAGTTAATTGTTGTAGGCTAATTCTGAATAAATTCTATTTACGAAAATTAGAAAAGTTGAAAAGAGAAAGAAAACTTTAATTAAACAAATTTTTTAAATTCTTTGTGCTTTTCTTATGTAATTTTTGTCTAAATTACTAAATATCAATGTATTTCCTATTATTCATTGAATGCGTCGTCGAGCCGGTTACAATAAATCAGTTCAGTCGATTCAAGTACTGACGTAATTTTGTGGGTGTGTCGTGAACCAATAGAAATTTAAGCTTGAATGTATTAACTAAATGACTGCAATTTACAATAACTATATCGAACAAAATAATAAGCCAGTAAACCAGATTTTTTATTCATTTTCAAATTGGAAATATATAAAAAAAATTAATATACGTACAATTTCTTATTCATAGTTTTATCGTATATCTATTATATCGATTATACTACAAAATTAAATATACAAAATAAAATTTGTAATATTGACAAGATCGATATATGCTCGCAACAAGATAAAATATATGATAATTTAATATAAATTTAGTAGACAAAAGTTATTTATGTACTGTATTATTTTGAAATAGATTTCAAAAGAAAAAATAAGTCACGCGATGAGTATTTTCAGTTTCACATTTTTTTAGAGAAAACTGTTATGATTTCGATTTAATAAATTAATCGGTCTAATAAACTGTTCCTTATATAATTATAAAAAACGATCTTTAATTAAGCTAGGATATTATCGTTTTTAACTAGATGTCAAGTAAAGAATGTACTTGTTATAATTTGCAAATAAAGTTAATAATTTTTAAATATGAATGTTTTTGTAATAACGAAATTTTGAGTACATATATATTTAACGATCTTGATGCTGTAACCTGTTCTGTGGTCATAAACATGTGAAAGGTATTATATCTAAAGATCCTGCGATTGTACTAATCGCAAGCATATCATGGATTTAATTAAAGTACTAGAAGTGTAATAAAACAACTTGTTCTTCCGTTTTTTCAACATTGCTAATAATATAGTCAGATAAATTATAAATTTGTCTGATCCTGTTTATCGAACGCAATCACTACTAAATGTCGACATTATCGACATTTTTATTTTCTCTTCCATCACCTTTTTCCAATTCCGTTTTTCACATTTCTTAATTTTCAATTTTTCATTTCTTAATTCATCTTTTTTCCAACCCTTACCCAAGATCATTTCTAATTTTCTTTTACAGTCCCCCTTTTTCTTTTTCAACCCAGAAGTTTTCATCATCACTTGAATTTTGAATGAACAATTTCAATATTAAAAGATTGCATGAGCGAATGCACACCAGATTTCAAGAGTGATCAACCCCTTGTTTCCGACCCCGTTTTTCAAACCCCCACTCCAAAACTTTTTTCCAAGTCCTTTTTTCACCCTCTTTTCTATCTCTTTTTCCACCTTTGTAAAAGAGAAGATTAAAGCCGAATTGTTAGAACATGTTCAGCTAAAAAATGACACTTGATTCGATAAAACCAGACAGGCGCGGCTGCTTCCGGGGACTTTCGATTTATGCTCCTGGTATCAAGGCCGATTGCAAAGCAATGGTAGTTGTTATAAGTCAATATAATTGTTACTACTGTGCAGACTCGCACGTTCAATGAAGCATGCTTGAAATGTCATGGGAATTCTTTGCTGCACTTCCCTTTGGATTTAAGAATATGTGCAGTAATTACCATAAGAGCAAATTCAGTTTCCGCAACTTTAGGCTCGCAATAATAAATACTTTTTGTTAAAACAAGATCATTTACCTCCCTTTGGTTAAGAAGGATGTAAATGGTCTAGTTTTAGCAAAAAATATTATTATTGCGTGCATAAAGTATAAGGTATCATATGCCCTTAATGTTAAAACGAAATATGATTAAACGCGTGACTAACGTTTTCGATAGTATAAATCGTCGGCTTACATTTAAAATTCTCTAAGTCAAAAATGTTAGTTTTAAAATTTAGTTTAGAAAAAAAACTAAAATTTTTGGCTCAGTGAATTTAATTTGTAAGCCGACGAAATATGCAAATGAAGGTAGATATTTGATTCAATTTGATGCCATTGCACTATGACAGGACTTTAGATTTTCTTTCCCCCATCATTATATTCTTTACTCATTTAATTCTGTAGTTACCAATTTTTATTTCAAATTTATACCTTCAGGCGTACTTTGAAAAAATGTGCCTCCGGACAAATCTATTTTCACCCCATAATTTTCATTTGATTTACAAGTTTTTATTTAAAGAAAATGTAGTAGAAATTTTTTAAATTCTTTTTTTACAAGTGCTATTTTATTGAAGACTTTCTGGAATAAAATAATGGTATACTTGAATACTGATGACCAATTTTTTTTTTGTCAAGGACAGAAGTATTTGGATCCGCATTGTTAAAATGTAGAGTTATATATGTGTAACAACTCAAACGTATGGGAATTATTCGCCCACATATAATTCTAATACAATTTCACAATACAAATCCAATATATCTATAGTATAGACATACATGTACAAAGTTCCCACTATCTTCACGTTCAAGCTTAACAACCTATGTTATAAGTTGTCTTTGAAAATCGGAGTTCCCTCAGTGGTACTAGGATCACGAACGTGAACGCATTATTATTGGAACCATTACCAGTTAATATTTGTTTTTTTTACATATTAAATCGTGTATGATGTATTTTCATTAATAATTTACTCCCCTTTGTGCTTGGATTTTTCATAAATATGAGGTAAAACTGCAAAAATTCAATTCACATATTCTGCAAATATTTTTGATTAATAATTTTAAAAAAAGTTCCATACCAGAAATTAAAGACATAAAGAAATTATCATGGAACGTCTGTTTTGTATTCAAATGAAACTTTACCTAAGTCATAATCGAATTTTATTTTACGAACATATTGGTAAATCGAAACAGTGACTGACTTTATTAAAAACCATTTGACTGATCTTGTATTCAATTTTTTAAATTGTTTACTCCAAGAATCTTTTTTTAGAATCAATACAAGAAGGAAATTTTTATTTTGAATCTTCAACATTTATATTGGATCACAACATTTAAAATTATTTTCAAAATTAAAAGTACGGAAATGACTTTGTTGATCTTAAAAGCTCTGTTTTTAAAGTAATTTTTGTTATAATTTTATTATCACCAGACAGCAGAGCAGAGAGAAACTCGTTTTGCGTAAAAATAATAGAGTGATTTGTAGTTTACACTTCCAGTAATGTCTAAAATATTTTGAGTATTTAGGCCATTAGAAATTTTATGTTGATTTTCTCTTTTTAGTAAAAACCTAAACAGCATGCTGAAGAGCATGTCCTTAATAACTTTAAATAATCATACATCCATATTTTATGAGGAATCCTAAAGATTTGCAAAAAGAAAGTAATTAAGAATTTTCATTTTCATTTAATTTATTTTCAAGGTTGTTCATATCCATTCTGATTTTTTTGCTAGTATTAATGCCTGAGCCCTGAGGTCATATGAAAACAAACTTTTACACGCTCTAACCTCGGCTCTAACGCAACCTGATTCGATCGAAGAAAGAATCTGACGCCAAATCACAAGAGAGTCCGTGACTTTGAGCTCGCAAAAGTAGTATATTTTAATTTATACTTCTTTACATCAATCAATTCGTATCTATTTTACAGCATTCCTAATTTTTTCTTCTTCTAGCATCATTTTCCAAATTATAAAATTATATAGCCCGCATTTTGTTAGTTTTCACTGTTTTTTAAACGGAAATTTTAAGTTGTGAAGCCGAGCTGAAGAACTACTTTTACTCATGAGATTGTTAGGACCTTTAATCTTTGTAATCTTTTAAATATGGTAGTTTATATACACATAAAGTATAAAAGTTGCAAAAATTTTTTTCAACTTTACATTTTCATGCAATATTCATGAAATATGTTTTTATGAATTTGACTTTTGAAATGGTAAATTGGATAGTTTTGCCTGGAAGAGATCGAAGTAACTTAAGCGAGGCAGATTATAAAAACTTGACCATTGTTTCGAGATTGTATAGTCTTTAATATTTTCCAAACAGTCGACTGTCGCCCTTTCATGCGAATAGAATAATTTCCATTCCATAACTCTTGATCACCAATCGCGCAACGCAGTTTCTCTGCATAAATTTTATCAGCGATTCAGATCTTTTACATTCTATACAAATCGAAATTAATACTTATTTGCACAAAATTACTTTCACTATTACAGAACAAAAATTTATATAAATTAAGATTGAAAATGGAATTTTCAACCAATTGTCATTACCAATATTTTGTTACTTGGTAATGACAGAAGGTGCTACATAAAGTTTCAGAAACAAGAAATTTTATGCGCTATTTTAAGATACTTAAGTGCCCCATAAACGGCATTGTTAACTTAAGCGCCGTTAAACTTAATAAATTGTAGAAGAAACTAAACCTATTGATTTTATTATTTAATGTGGTTAAATGTGAATTAAGTTAAATGCGCCAGTAATCGATTTTCATAAATGATTGAAGCGATTAAAATGCAAGTTATATATTTACGACTAAAATTCAAATGATGCAAATGATATAGTTATCGTATCGGCACAAAAACTGGCTGTTTCAGTAATCGAATTTTTAATTTAACTAGAGCAGTAACGATTACTGACGCATCTACCTTTATGTAAGAATTCTATCAATGAAAGTAAAAAAAATAAAGATCTCCTTGAAAATTCTACGAGTCATTGTAAATTATAGTGAAAGTAGTTGTTCCATTCCTTTCTCATGGCCCATTTCCAAGGAGCACGGCTTATTTCTCTTTATTTAAGGACCTAATAAGGTCACTCATAGAACTTTATCTTGACATGATTTATGACTTACATTGTCGCTTTATAAGTTATATTAAAAACCATATTTAAAACACTTAAAGAAAGTTATATATTAAAAAACGGATGTCGACATAAATAATTTCCTTTAGATTATCATAAAAATAATCAACTTTTGTCATTTTCAGGAAAGTAATATTTTCGTTTCTTCTGCTAATAATATGGACCACCCCCTCAAAATCAGACGTGCTAGAAACGATAGCACAATGGCCATTGCTAGATTACGCATTACCATACGATGCAGCTTTTTTGCAGCAATTCCGACCAGAAAATGTTGTACCAACAGGAATAGAAATTAGCTGGAACAGAATTTTTATAACAACCCCTAGACTCAGAGCTGGTGTACCGGCTACTGTAAGTTTCATACCAAGAAATCTTCCTCCGGGAAGCAGTCCTCAACTCCAAGCCTATCCATCATGGGATTGGCATCTAGCTGGAAAAGGAGATTTCAATTGTTCAGCAATAATTACAGTTTATAGGACAAGAATTGATAAATGCAACAGATTATGGGTTTTAGATGCTGGAGTCACAACTTCAATTGATGATTTTAGGCCCGTTTGTCCTCCAAAAATTCTCGTTTTTGATCTTCAAAGTGACAGACTTGTTCGGGTGATACAATTTCCGAGAGAGGTCAGGTTAAATTTAAACTTCATTTAATTGGACTTGAAATGCTGTATTGTATTTTCTTATATTATTAATAAGATAATAATTCAGTGCTAATTGTGAAAAAGTAAATTTTTTATGTTATTTTTTAGGTTCTTCGACCCCATAGTTTATTAACGAATCTGATTATTGATGATACATCAGCCACTACTTGCGATGATGTTTTTGTTTATATGACCGATACTACAGCAGCAGGTGTGCAAACATTTTTTAAAAGATCTTTATTTTATTATCATTTTCGAATTATTAAAACAGAATTCCTTAAATCTATTAATAATTCTTTTATAATTTTATTTAAAAGAGTTTTCAAGATTCACGCCATATAATTTTTGGATCCTAGCGCAAAAGGATTCTGAAAATAAATAAATAAATTTATAAAAATGTAAGTTAAAAGTTATAATCATTTTTCCGTATTTTTAGGTCTGCTGGTTTTGGATGGTGCTACTGACAGAAGTTGGAGATTCAGCCATTCTTCCATGTTTCCCCACCCTGATTATATGACTTATCAGGTGAAATAGACTCTGCGAATGTTAACTCAAATTGTCTTAAAAATATTTTTCATTTTGAAATCAAAATCATTTGGCAAAGAAATCTTGCGCAATTATAAAACTTATATTTTTTTAAATAATAGATTGGTCCAGACACTTTTGAGCTTTCTGATGGTATCATAGGATTGGGATTTTCTGCAAGATTAGGAACTGTTTATTATAATCCACTTGCTACGGATAGATTATACAGTGTGCCAACATCAGCACTTCAAGCTGGCCCTCCAGCTTTTGGAGAACAACTTCCGGTGACTTTAATTGGCCGAAAATCCAGTCAAGGACCAGCTTTAGCTGTTGATCCTAAAGATGATACTATTTTATTTTCACCCCTTACAGAAACTGCTATTGCTGCCTGGCAGCCTCGATCAAATAATCAAAGGTATATAACAATCTGTAGATTTATTAACTTGGGATAAATTATAAACTATAAATTAATCATTTTATCTTTGCAGGATTGTTGCTTACAATCCAGAGCAATTGCAATTTGTGGCAGAACTGAGAGTAGTTGAAAGAGACAATGGAAATCTTTGGGTACTTTCCTCGAAATTCCAGAAATTCTTTTTGAGAACAGTTGACGCTCGACAAATTAATATTCGAATTCTGAGACTACTTCCTGAACAACCTGCACCACATCCACATGTTTATCGTGGACAAGTTGACCTCCCACCTATTTATTACAACAATACACTTGGATTTTAAAAAAATATATTTTTTAACATATTTTTAAAAAGAAAGTAGATTCATTATAGGAATGTCTAGACCTCCAGAGTCAAAAAATAAGTTTTGACATTTAGGCAATCATTTTGCTTATACTATACGTTTATAAATATCAAGATTCAGAAAATTCCAAAATTAGAAAAGGGGTTTCAATAGGAAACTTTCTAAATATTTTTTTACATTTTTTCCTCGTCGACTTAGCTCAAGAAAAGTGACATAAAATATTACATTTTTAATTAAGGCATAATTTTATGGAACGACTATGTGAACTTCGTTTACAAAACTATATACAATAATAATAATTCATTTGTATAGAAATCCTGTTTTATAATAAAATTCTAGCGCTTCTTTTATTTTTCTCTTTTTTAAAAAAAGTTACTAATACAGTTGTAATGCATTTTAATTTTTCTAAACTGAATTTTTGTGATGGATAAAAATTTGAATTGTATAATATTAATTATTTCCTGTAGAAATAATTTTTAATGTTTAATATTTGAACTTGGAGTGTAATTAATAATTTTGTTCTCATATATGCATCCTTGCACGACGGGTGGCCGTTGATCAAGAATACTCACACTGTGATATACACGTTTTCATACTTTTTAGAAAATTAAAAATTATAAAAATTTGTACTTTTCAACAGTAAGTGAATTATTTATAACTAGCATATAATTAGTAATTTTTTGAGTTTCTCGAACAGATTATAAATTGAAAAAATTTGCTTTATTATTTATTTATTATTTATTATTTTTTTATTATTTATTAATTTATTATAATTAATTAATTAATTAATTTATTATT